>SKCR01046921.1:0-75062 GCA_019454045.1 Zanthoxylum bungeanum | reverse complement strand
TCCCAATTAAATTACCTAAAGTGTATAACATTATTAATTACCCAAATCAAAGTTTCCAAAACATCAAATTTGTCAAATTGTCCAATTAATCATGCTTAACATCAATGAATCATGTCCAACATAATTTTGATCAAAATCAAACCCAATTTCATGCTTCAAGTGTCTCGGCCAAAGAGGGAAATTATGCCCAAATCAAATTCAATCCAATTGAACCAAATTAAACATAAATTCAACATCCCCAAATGATTTGCAAGTCATCCAATGAACAAAAAATCAAAAATCCAAGACAATATTAGGGTCTATATTTTCGGCCATCACAAGCAAATTGGGGAAATTGTTCCAAACACTTTTTCATCAAATTGATCTAATCAATCATCAATTAAAAAACATTTAAGCATTCTAATTCATCCAATTTCATTAAACATGCTCAAAATCAAGTTTACCCAAATTAAAGTTTTGGCCAACAATAAGCAAATTGGGGAAAATCAATCCAATTAATTTTTCTTCAATTTTTCTTCTAATTGATTACATATAACTCTAAATTATTCATATACAAGCATTCTTAAACAAACAATTTGTCAAAATCATGCTTAAATCAAAAAGCCCCAAAGTTTGCTCAAGAACCCTAAAAACGTTTTATGCACAAATGGCTCAAGATACCATTGTTGAGTTTCAATCAAGTCCCAAGGATCATAAATCATGCATAAAAACGAGTTGAATACATATCAAATGAGGTGCGGAATAACTCACATGATCGGTAGAGATGCAACAAAGATGGAGTGCGAACTGCTCTCCCTTGCTCGGCAGTGAGCTGCGCGTGTGAGGGGCTGCACGGTGGTGACTGGTTCGGCTTCTCCAAGGTTCGTCCATGGGAGACACCATTGAAGCTCCAAGCTTCAAGCTTCCAAGCTCACGAACTCACTTCCCTATCACCTTTGTATCACTCATGGTGTGCTAGCACTAAGTCTTCTTCCTTGCTTCCCTTTTATTCGGTCAAACCAGAAATTTTGAGAAGATGAAACGGTTCCAAACCGTGAAGAGAAGAAGAAGAAAAGAGAGGGAAAAGGGTTTTCACAAGAAACCGTAAAAAGAGAGAGAGAGAAATGAATTAGAAAAAGAAAAAAATGTAAAAGGTTTATTTATATTTTCCAAAAATTAAATAAGTCATTTACCATTTTCAATTTCAAAAAGCAAAGCATTTAATGCTTCCTTTCATCTCCAATCAACTCACATCAATCACTCAAATGTCACATCACTCAAAGTGACATGTGATTTGACGCTTGATGTGACTTGCGATTTGACGCTTGATTTGACTTGCGTTCCGCACTCGAATTCGAAATGCGAATGCGCTCGTAAACAATCCCGGGCTCGGGTTCGCTAATTCCAAATTAACGAATTTTCCGTTGCGTCGTAATTAAATGATCACGCCTAGCGAAATCACTATTCACATCGCTTAAAGAATTAATTCTAATTAATTCGTTCGCCCGAATTAAAATCTAATTTTAATTCCGCCTAATTCATTATAATATATCGAATATATTAATTTATCGATTAATTCCAAATTAATCGTTCTCTCTCTTTAACGATATTTTATCCGAGATAAAATATCTCCGTAATTAATCCCAGATTAATTTTCTCTCTCATCGAATTAATCCCAGATTAATTAAAGTGCGAGTCATACGTCATCGGTGAATCTTCAGGAACCGACCCATGAGATCTCCGGATATATTGGCAGTAAATACGGTCGTCGGACTATCCGAACACGTAAGTACCTCGTACTACGTTTATACCGATTTACAAGACAAGGTTGGCTTCTAGCAAAGCGCCATGCCTACCCAATTCTCCAGAAATATTCTTACAGGAATATATAGATCTGTATCAAGCGTAGTAAACCATAGTATTGTGTATATCGGCCCAGTATCAGATAGTCACGTGCTAGGGCTGGGGCTGGATAAGTGTCTGCCCCGTCCGAAGCACATGTCGGATGTCTGGTAACTAGTCTCTATAATCGGATATGCATGACCTAGTCATAATATCCCGATGGTTGCGCAACACTCAAGAGCACTAGTACCGTATCCTGCGTGACACCATCTCCACTATTACTGAAGTGATACTTCCGTCTTGACATCACACCCAATACACTACGACTCTCTGATAAACCCAGAAGTGGTGTACGCAGAACCGGTTAAAGCCCTGTGTAAGTATTAGCGATGTAAGTCTCAGGTTAAGACTATACACACCTACCTTGATTTCGGCCTCCCATAGACACATAGTCATAATACCAATGGGATTCCAAGGGGTCTATCCAGAGCGAAGCTATTTCCCGTACCATCGGTGAAACACAACCTCCTATCGCACTTGCATAAGTATCCAATACTTAAATATATGAGAACTATGCCGTCGTGCCCTCACAACGCGCACAAGTGCAATACTAGCCTATTCCGCATTATCGATGTCCTATCTCGATAATACTCCGCTAGGGATAATAATGATTAATCCTTCGTGGACTGATACGTCTCATATCATCTCAATCTAGGAACTAATCATATGAACCTCTCTTCATTTATACATCTATGGTGATCTAATCACAAATGATGAGAGTGCAATTTCCTTGTCACATAGTTAATTTGTACAACAACACCGTGATCTGTACAAATAGTCACGCTATGGGTCATATTATCCAACACGGTGCTTGTTAGCAGATCGGCTGTGATGGTGACACGTGGCACGGCGCACGTTAGCAAAGTAAAATTTTCTCAGATTCTGATTTGTGGACTCAGCGCACGTTAGCACTGTTCGGGGCACGTTAGGCGTCGCGACGCGGAAAATTACCAAAATGCCCATTTTATCCAATTTTCTCTATTTTGGTCCAAATCACCTCTAGAATGTCCTGAAACTTTATTTATCTACAAAATAACAAAAAACACATCAAAATATTCACATGACTCAAGAAACTATACAAAATATTAGGTTAAATGAGTGGGAAATAGTGATAAAATTACCACTTATCACACCCCCAAACCTAACATTTTGCTAGTCCTCGAGCAAAACACAAAATAAAATAACATAATAAAATTTGACTAAGCCACTTTCGCAGGGATCACAGTTGCATTTAGCGTATGCAACAAGCCTTTAAACCTCTAGGTGTCCCTAGTGGACGAGTTGTAGTCTCGTGAGGGTTTACAGCAATGATACCCACAAATATTTTATAAAAGTAAAAATGTAGTAAAACTAATGCACACAAAAACAAAAAGACAAGCGAAAAGAGAATAAAGAAGTTAGTGGCTAATCATGTGAAATTTCTACTCCAAGTTACTAGTTGTTTTGTTTCTTTCTAAATTACTGAATAAGTAAATTCTCCGATTATATTTGCCATTCTTCATATACACAGCCAACAAAATATTAAACAACTCATTTTTGCCCACAACAGTCATAAGTGTAGTTGATAAGAGAGTAATATTTGTGTCCTAAAGTTTTATCATATTTCACACCTTGTTGTAGCAATGGAATAAATTTCTCATTTTTTCTGATTTTTTCTTTGATTTTTTCTCTATTTTTTATTTATATACAATATCTTCAATCTATGTAACGAGTGTCGGGTCGGTGGCTCCCAAACCATTTGGCTTTAGGGCACCAGGTGTTAAGACACCCCTACAGACTTAATTACTCAGAATTCAGATATATATATTTTTGCAGCATCTTTGATCCATGTGGCGAGCTTTGGGCCAGTGACTCCCAAACCAGTTGGTTTTAGGGCACTAGGTGTTAAAACACCATAACATACTTAATAACTCGGCTCTCAAATATTTTTTTTTTACTCCATTGCTTTTTGAGATGCTTCCTCCAATTAAACTAGAGCACTGAATATTACAAACTTTTCAATTTTAGCTCATGTCTGTATGTTACTATGCATGTTGATAATACCTGTCAACTGAGCATATGAAGATCCATTTTAGTCCGTTTTATAGAGAATTCACAAATTAAATAATTCAAAATGAAATAAACAAAATTTAACTTATTTCGAAATAGGTTTGAGATATGTCTCAGGAGTGTAAACTCTTTACTCAACTATCTCTTACCAATTTCACTTTTTTAGTCAAAATAAAAACACAAAAACGCAAAATATTTTTGTAATTTTTGAAAATTTTTCAAATTTTTTGTATTTTTCGAAAAATTTTGAACTAAAAATAAAAACAACACACAACTAAAAACAAGGTACTAATCAACTAATTCCCTCCCCCAAACCTAAATGAGACATTGTCCCCAATGTCTTAAACAGTAGAAGACGAGCTAAGAAGGTCTTACCTGGTTAGCTGAAAGTCTATGAAAAATTAAAGGTTAAGATCCAGATTAATCCGACGCCTCTTACCACGATCGTCCTCGGAGCAATTTATCTTTGAAAGGATAGGGTCAACTTGTGGTTCATAGGCTAAGAGTTTATCTATTAAATCCAGAGCAGTTCTGGCAGTAAAGAGGAGTGTCAAGCCTATTACCTCTTGACTCTCTGTATTTCTCTTCTCACCTATTCCCCTAAATGTAAATGAGGTTTCTTTAGAAGTGTTATGTAATTGGGTAGAAGTAATATTTGTGCTAGCGGGAGAGAGGAAAGGGAGAGATTTTTTCTAGGAATAAAATGTGTTATGTATCCATCCGCATATCATTATTATTTTATTTATATGCGCCTTATTATGTTTTTAGAATGCATGTTTAAGGGTGTATGATGATGAGACCTTAACAAAGATAATTAATTGGTTGCCAATTATGCGAAAAACCCTCACAACATATTAACCGTTTTTCATTCCATTGAATGATTCTTTCTCAAGATCCAAGATTGGCATTGGTTTGTTGGCCAAAGTTAAGACCTTTGTCCATCGCGGATGTTGTTTGAATTATGAAGGATTTGTTCCATATCGTGTGTCTTGTCCAAGTTGTGATTTGTTGGCCAAAGTCAAGATCACTTCTTGTCCATCGACATCGATTACGGAGCTTTCCAAGGTCAATGGGTCCCCCTTAACTGGAATCATTAAGTTTGTTGTGCCAAAGCCAATGATTAATTGATTCAGAGGAAAAAGGTTAGGGAATATATTGGATATATTGGCATATATAAGATATATGTTTCGGACTTGGATGTCCACCTACTGGATCTAGGAATTGGATGAGATCCAATTGATCTTAGAGATCTACCTAGTTAAATATCATACAATTTGTTGGCCAAAGTCAAGATTGTATGTTATTTAACGGGATCCTAGCCCACTAGGAAACAAGGTTTCCCGAGTACTCAACAGAGGGTTAGAGGCTCACCGAAAAATAGTGGGAGGCAAGTATTAAATTTGCAATTTCGTTTAGATACTTGCCAATACGCGCTCATTTCAATTTTTCGTCAATACTAATAAATATATTAGTTGGACTAATATTTAATCGTTGTTTTAATAAAACAGTTTGACTGTATTAAAACTACTTCAATTATAGTTGATTATATAATTGGATTATAGTAATCAATATATTTGAATTTAAGCAATTAAATTATAGTTGATTATATAGTTAGACTATAGTAATCATTATATTCAATAGTACCTAAAATCGTTGATTGGATAGTTGGACTATAGCAATCAAGATAACTGAAAGATTAGTGTTTAAAACATAATCTTGGGAGACAATGTCTTTAAACGACTTTAATTTTCAGATTGGGAATAATACCTCAGGATAGTCCTGAGAACTGAGAAGTTACTTTATTTGATAGAGAAACCTCTTGGGCCTAAGCCCGGAGTTGAGCAAATAGTAGAACATGATCTTTGGAAGATTCATGTGATGATAACTTTAGTGCTCAATCCTTTATGCTTAATGCAATGACACTTTAATTTCGTCGTCAAAGTTAAGGATTAGATCCTTGTACCATGAAGATGAAATTAAATATCTTCATAGATTTATTCTTAGATCTTAGAAGTACAAATTGTAAAAGAAGCTCTTTCGCTCATGTATGTCAGAAGGTATATCTGTCGAGCACTAGGTGTCGAAGATGATTGCTGACATCGATCAGCTGGGTTAGCTGGGCAATACCTACGTGACCAAGACTACCAAAGATTTAATCTTATAGTCTCTACCCAAAAGTTGGGGCAGGTTCATTATGAACCAAGATTAAACTCTTGGAGAGTTGATGACTATGCTCAAGGAGGCAGAGCCAGAGCTTCTAAAAAGGGCAAAGGCAAAATCATCACAGTCTTCTAGGAAGACAAAGGACATATCCCAAGATGTCTGTCTAAACTGTGGCAAACGGGGTCACTAGCGTGACTGCCGTATGGACAAGGTAGACATGAAGGAAGTGAAGACGAGCAAGGCTCCGACTTCAAGTATGTTTTTCAAAAACATGTTCGCTATTAGTTTCAAAATTGGATTTTGATACTAGATGTGGTACATAAATATGTACTGTTGTGCAGAATCTGCTGATAAGCAGGATACTAACTTCAGTTGAGATTAATTTGCGAGTCGGAAACGGGACGACAGCCGCTGTTTTAACCGTAGATACCTAAGTTTAGGAACTACCCTTCGGGTATGTACTTAAATTAGGAAACTGTTAAAATGTAACTAGTTTGACTAGAAACATTATCTCTATATCAAGGTTTAACCCATTGCGGGTATACCTTTATATTCTAGAACACTAAAGTGTTTTATTTTATAAAGATGATATTGAGATAAGCACATTAGATGTGAATAACAGTATTTATATTTTGAATATAAATAAATCTCAAACGTAAAACATGACAAACAAATAGCTCAAACTGATTTGATCAGATGAGACTTATTTGTGGCATTGTTGTCTGGGACACATTAAACAAGACTCGTATATCCACACTTTTGAAGAGTGGATACTAGGACGGATTTGATTCTATTCAAATGATGTCTACGAATCTAGTTTGATAGGCAAAGTGCCTATAACACTTTTACTTGGTAAAAGTGCAAGTGCCACCGATCTGTTAGCCCTTGTTCATAGTGACGTAAGTGGGCCCATATCTAGCTAGGCTAGAGGTGGATATGAATACTTCATAACATTTACGGATGTGGCATCACGTTATGGTTATGTGTTTCTTTTGAAACATGAATCGGAAACTTTTGATAATTCAACGAGTTTCGACACGAAGTAGATAAATAGATCGGCTAAAGTATTAAAACATCATGATTAGACCATGATGGAAAATACTTAAGCACTAAGTTTCTCGATTATATGAAAGATTATAGTATTCTTTCATGATGGACTCCTCCCGGAACACCTCAATTGAGCGGTGTGTCCGAACGGAAAAACCTAATTTTGTTGGACATGATAAGGTTAATTTTGAGTCGCTCTGAGCTACCATTTTCCTTCTAGGGATACGCATCAAACAGTGCAATAATTATTTTGAATAAGGTTCCATGAAAATCTGTTTGACAGACTTCATATTTAGATATGAACAGGAAAGAAACGAGTTTTCTCATTCCTGGAGATTTGGGGCTGAGGCATATGTTTGGATGATATCAAACTAGAACCCAAATCGGATAAGTGCCTAATTTGTAGGTTATCCTAGGGTAACCAAAGTATAGTACTTATACAACTCACTAAAGAACAATGTAATTGTTGCTCGCCATGCGGTTTCCTTAGAAGAATACCTATATGCAGTGGTAAGTTGGAGGAAAGAAAAAAATCGATGATGAAAATCAGAGTAATACTTTTCCAGGCACTGATTCCTAAATGGAATACAAACAGTTCATCAAGGATGAAACTGTACCATTATCTTCGAATACACAAGAACCGCGTAAGTCGGAGAGAGTCAGAAAACAACCTGGGAGGTATGGGTTTCTGATCTCACCTCGTAAAGATGTCAATCTTATTGAGGAAGACGAACTGACTACGTATGAGGAAGTGAAACAAGGTATCGACTCCTTTTATGGTAAAGTTCCTTGATGTCCGAAATGGATTCCATATATACCAACCGAGTTTGGACACTGGTTGATGTACCGGAAGGCATTCTGCCTATTGGTACTGTATATGAGTCTTCAAGGAAGACATACATGGATGGAAATATACCATCGTACTAAGCTAGGCTTGTAGCGAAAAATGTATCGTTATCAACATTATGTCGATTACGACGAAACCTTTTTCCTGTTGCCATGGTTAAATCCATTTGGATAATGCTTGTTGATGCTGCATGTTTCATTTATGAAATATGGCAGCTGAACGTCAAAATTGATTTCCTTAAACGGAAACCTTTTGGAGGATGTTTTCAACATCCTGACGGTTTTGTCATAGCAAAACAAACAAACAACGTTTGCAAGTTAATTCGATCCATTTATGGATTGAAGCAATCATTGCGTTCTTGGAACTATAATTTTAATGTAATCATAATGTATATGATTTAATTCAAAACGAAATAATTCTTGTGTATATAAGAAGGTTAGTGGGAGCGCACTGACAGTGATTGTCCTATATAATATGACATATCATTTCTTGGAAATGATATTCCCATAATACAAATCGATGAAAGCTTGGCTTTCATGAAAAATCTCCGTAGAATTCTTGGGAGAGACAACCTTTATTCTAGGAATAAAGATCTACGGGATAGATCTAAAGGTTGTTGGCACTCTCCGAGAACTCGTACATTGAAAATAAATACGCGACCTGGTGTCTCATATGCTTTGAGCATATGGAGCACAATCAGGCCAATCCAAGTGATAGTCACGGATTGAGGTAAGAACATCCTTACGTATCTTAGATGATCTAAGGATGATTTCTTAAACTATGGAGAAGGAGAACTTGAAGTGACTGGGTTCACTGTTGAAAGTTTCCTAAACCGATAAAACGACTATAAGTCGTAATAGCGGTACTATATAATTTGAATAACGGAACAGTGAGCTGGAAATCTTCCAAGCAATATATTGTTGCCAAATAAAAAACAAAAATGGAATATTGCTGTAGCTCAGGCAGCAATAGAAGCCATTTGGATCTTAATAATCCCATTTGATTAGAGTAGTTCTGTTAGCAGCTGAGCTAGGCTACAACACATGCTAAAGAATTAAAGGTCTCATAAACGATCCAGATTATACTTTAATTATTCATCAGATTCGTTTGAATCATACATCGTGGCGATGTGATGATCGAATATATCTCATCAGATGATAACTTGCAAATCCGCTGACGAAAGCATTTCTCAACAGAAGTTTGAGCGAACCGACATAGTTCAACTGTATGACACTTGAGTGATTGGCTATAGGCCAAGTGGGAGATTGTTGGACAAATATGACCTATAGCATCACTATTTGTACATATCATGGTGTTGTTGTACAAATTAACTATGTGACAAAGGAAATTGCTCTTTTTATCATTTGTAATTAGATTACCGGGATATATAAATGATAAAAGGTCCATGTGATTAGTTCCGGATTGAGATGATATGAGACAATATCAATCCACGAAGGTTTAATCATTAAATAATCCCTAGTCGTAGTATTAACGAGATTGGACATCGATAATGCAAATAGACTAGTATTACACTTGTGCGAGTTGGGAGCATAACGACATAATTCTCATATATTAAGTATTGGAAACTTATGCAAGTTTAATAGGAGGTTGTGTTTACCATGGTACGGCGGAAACAGCTCACTCTGGATAGACCTCTCGGAATTCCATTGGTAGTATGACTATGTGTCTATGGAAGTCCGAATCAGGGTAGGTGTATTTGGTCTTAACCTGAGACTGCCCCGCTAATACTTGCGACAATCAATAACATTGGTTTTTGGTCGTCAGGGCTTTAACCAGTTATGTGTTCTGGGTATATTGAGAATCGTAGTGTATTGGGTTGATGTCAAAATGGAAGTATCACTCCAGTCATAGTGGAGATGATGGTCACGTAGGATACGGAACTAGTACTCTTAGTATTACAGTCATCAGGATAATATGACAAGGTCATGATTATCCGATTATAGAGACTAGTTACCAGAGATCCGATATGTGCTTCGTACGGGGCAGACACAATTCCAGCCCCAGGCTAGCACGTGACATCTGATACTGGATCGCATACGCAATACTTCGTATACTACGCCTGATATAGATTACATATTCCTTTAGAATATTTCTGGAGAATTGGTAGGCACAATGCTTTGCTAGAAGCCAACCATGTCTTGTAAATCGGTAAAAACGTAGTACTAGGTACGTATAGTCCGACGATCGGATTTACTACCAACATATCCGGGGATCTCATGGGTCGCTTCTCGAAGATTCACGACGATGACGTATGACTCACACTTAATTAATCTGGGATTAATTATAATAAGAGAGAAAATTAATTTAGGATTAATTAAGAGATATTTTATCTGGGATGTCTAGTCACTTTGAGTGATGTGAGTAGTTGAGGACATTAATTGCCATTTTGACTCCAAAATTTATTTGACTTTTTGAAAGCCATATACCAAATTTTTGGAAATCAATTAATTGGTAATTGTTTTAGAAACAACCAACAACACAAAACTTTCTCTCTCCTCCCTCACACATTCGACCAATGGGCCATTTTCTCTCTTATTTCCCTCTCAATGCCGAGAGTTGGAAGAATGAAGAATAGAGGAATTTTGTTGCAATTTTCTCCAATGATAGTACATAAAGAGTCATCCAAAGTGTATAGGGAAACAAACCCTTGAGCATGGATCACCATTTATAAAGCTTGGAGCTTGGAGCACACAAATGGAGATGACTGAAAATCATGGAGCACAAAGAAGCACCTTGGCCGAGAGCTTCAAGGAGATTCTTGTTTGTTCCTCGCATCAAAATCCGATCAATGTAAGTATGATTCCACCATACTTCTTTGTTGTATTCACATGTTTAAATGCTTAATTATTGATCTTGGTACTATAGTAAAAACCCAATAATGGTATCAAAAGCCTTGATTAAGCATGAAAATGGATTTTAGGGTAGAATCTAAGTCGCTAAAGGCACAAATAATAAAGTGTAATTATTAATTTGGAATAAATGATAGAATTAGTATTAAATACAAATTAAATTGGATTTAATATTGTAGTTTAATATAATTCAAGAATTCGTACTTTGAGTACTTATTCTTAAAACGAGTCGGACTCGCGCAAAATCAAATCGTTGTTTGAACATTGGATGGTCATTATTTTCAGATTATTTAATTAGATTAGATTGATTGACAACATGCCTTGTGTGAATACATGGATGTGGTGAATGTATGAATAATAATATCAGATGGATATAGATGGGTGAGGGCAATTTTGGAAATTATTGTAATAATTTAGAATTATTAATTGGACCTGCGTGTCAAGCCTATTACCTCTTGACTCTTGTATTTCTCTTCTCACCTATTCCCCTAAATGTAAATGAGGTTTCTTTAGAAGTTATGTAATTGGGTAGAAGTAATATTTGTGCTAGCGGGAGAGAGGAAAGGGAGAGATTTGTTCTAGGAATAAAATGTGTTATGTATCAATCCGCATATCATTATTATTTTATTTATATACGCCTTATTATGTTTTTAGAATGCATGTTTAAGGGTGTATGATGATGAGACCTTAACAAAGATAATTAATTGGTTGCCAATTATGCGAAAAAACCCTCACAACAATTAAAACCGTTTTTCATTCCATTGAATGATTCTTTCTCAAGATCCAAGATTGGCATTGGTTTGTTGGCCAAAGTTAAGACCTTTGTCCATCGCGGATGTTGTTTATTATGAAGGCTTTGTTCCATATCGTGTGTCTTGTCCAAGTTATGATTTGTTGGCCAAAGTCAAGATCACTTTTTTCCATCGACATCGATTACGAAGCTTTCCAAGGTCAATGGGTCCCGCTTAACTGGAATCATTAAGTTTGTTGTGCCAAAGCCATGATTAATGATTCAGAGGAAAAAGGTTAGGGAATAATTGGATATATTGGCATATATAAGATCTATGTTTCGGACTGGATGTCCACCTACTGGATCTAGGAATTGGATGAGATCCAATTGATCTTAGAGATCTACCTAGTTAAATATCATACATTTGTTGGCCAAAGTCAAGATTGTATGTTATTTAACGGGATCCTAGCCCACTAGGAAACAAGGTTTCCCGAGTACTCAACAGAGGGTTAGAGGCTCACCGAAAAATAGTATGAGGCAAGTATTAATTTGCAATTCGTTTAGATACTTGCCAATACGTGCTCATTTCAATTTTTCGTCAATACTAATAAATATATTAGTTGGACTAATATTTAATCGTTGTTTTAATAAAACAGTTTGACTGTATTAAAACTACTCTTCAATTATAGTTGATTATATAATTGGATTATAGTATCAATATATTTGAATTTAAGCAATTAATTATAGTTGATATATAGTTGAACTATAGTAATCATTATATTCAATAGTACCTAAAATCGTTGATTGGATAGTTGGGACTATAGCAATCAATATACTGAAAGATTAGTGTTTTAAAACTAATCCTGGGAGACAATGTCTTTAAACGACTTTAATTTTCAGATTGGTGGGAATAATACCTCAGGATAGTCCTGATAACTGAGAAGTTACTTTATTTGATAGAGAAACCTCTGGGCCTAAGCCCGGAGTTGAGCAAATAGTAGAACATGATCTTTGGAAGATTCATATGATGATAACTTTAGTGCTCAATCTTTATGCTTAATGATGACACTTTAATTCGTCGTCAAAGTTAAGGATTAGATCCTTTACCATGAAGATGAAATTAAAGATCTTCATAGATTTATTCTTAGATCTTAGAAGTACAAATTGCAAAAGAAGCTCTTTCGCTCATGTATGTCAGAAGGTATATCTGTCGAGCACTAGGTGTCGAAGATGATTGCTGACATCGATCAGCTGGGTTAGCTGGGCAATACCTACGTGGCCAAGACTACCAAAGATTTGATCTTATAGTCTCTACCTGAAAGTTGGGGCAGGTTCACTATGAACCAAGATTAAACTTTTGGAGAGTTGATGACTATGCTCAAGGAGGCAGAGCCAGAGCTTCTAAAAAGGGCAAAGGAAAAATCATCACAGTCTTCTAGGAAGACAAATGACATATCCCAAGATATCTGTCAAAACTGTGGCAAACGGGGTCACTAGAAGCGTGACTGCCGTATGGACAAGCTAGACATGAAGGAAGTGAAGACGAGCAAGGCTCCGACTTCAAGTATGTTTTTCAAAAACATGTTCGCTATTAGTTTCAAAATTGGATTTTGATACTAGATGTGGTACATAAATATGTACTGTTGTGCAGAATCTGCTGATAAGCAGGATACTGACTTCAGTTGAGATTAATTTGCGAGTCGGAAACGGGACGACAGTCGCTGTTTTAACCGTAGATACCTAAGTTAGGAACTACCCTTCGGGTAGTACTTAAATTAGGAAACTGTTAAAATGAACTAGTTTGACTAGAAACATTATCTCTATATCAAGGTTTAACCCATTGCGGGTATACCTTTATATTCTAGAACACTAAAGTGTTTTATTTTATAAAGATGATATTGAGATAAGCACATTAGATTGAATAACAGTATTATATTTTGAATATAAATAAATCTCAAACGTAAAACATGACAAACAAATAGCTCAAACTGATTGATCAGATGAGACTTATTTGTGGCATTGTTGTCTGGGACACATTAAACAAGACTCGTATATCCACACTTTTGAAGAGTGGATACTAGGACGGATTTGATTCTATTCAAATGATGTCTACGAATCTAGTTTGATAGGCAAAGTGCCTATAACCTTTTACTTGGTAAAAGTGCAAGTGCCACCGATCTGTTAGCCCTGTTCATAGTGACGTAAGTGGGCCCATATCTAGCTAGGCTAGAGGTGGATATGAATACTTCATAACATTTACGGATGTGGCATCGCGTTATGGTTATGTGTTTCTTTGAAACATGAATCGAAAACTTTTGATAATTCAAAGAGTTTCGACACGAAGTAGATAAATAGATCGGCTAAAGTATTAAACCATCATGATTAGACCATGATGGAAAAATACTTAAGCATTAAGTTTCTCGAATATATGAAAGATATAGTATCTTTCATGATGGACTCCTCCCGGAACACCTCAATTGGCGGTGTGTCCGAACGGAGAAACCTAATTTTGTTGGACATGATAAGGTTAATTTTGAGTCGCTCTGAGCTACCATTTTCCTTATAGGGATACGCATCAAACAGTGCAATACTTATTTTGAATAAGTTTCCATGAAAATCTATTTGACAGACTTCATATTAGATATGAACAGGAAAGAAACCGAGTTTTCTCATTCCTGGAGATTTGGGAATGCTAGGCATATGTTTGGATGATATCAAACTAGAACCCAAATCGGATAAGTGCCTAATTTGTTGGTTATCCTAGGGTAACCAAAGTATAGTACTTATACAACTCACTAGAGAACAACGTAATTATTGCTCGCCATGCGGTTTTCCTTAGAGGAATACCTATATGCAGTGGTAAGTGGGAGGAAAGTAAAACTCGATGAAAATCGAGAGTAATACTTTTCCAGGCACCGATTCCTAAATTGAATACAAATAGTTCATCAAGGATGAAACTGTACCATTATCTTCGAATACACAAGAACCCGGTAAGTTGGAGAGAGTCAGAAAACAACCTGGGAGGTATGGGTTTCTGATCTCACCTCGTAAAGATTTCAATCTTATTGAGGAAGACGAACTAACTACGTATGAGGAAGTGATACAAGGTATCGACTCCTTTTATGGCAAAGTGCCTTGATGTCCGAAATGGATTCCATATATACCAACCGAGTTTGGACACTGGTTGATGTACCGGAAGGTATTGTGCCTATTGGTACTGTATATGAGTCTTCAAGGAAGACATACATGGATGGCAATATACCATCGTACTAAGCTAGGCTTGTAACGAAAAAGGTATCGTTATAAATATTATGTCGATTTCGACGAAACCTTTTACCTGTTGCCATGGTTAAATCCATTTGGATAATGCTTGCTGATGCTGCATGTTTCATTTATGAAATATGGCAGCTGAACGTCAAAATTGCTTTCCTTAAACGGAAACCTTTTGGAGGATGTTTTCAACATCCTGACGGTTTTATCATAGAAAAACAAGCAAACAAGGTTTGCAAGTTAATTAGATCCATTTATGGATTGAAGCAATCATTGCGTTCTTGGAACTGTAATTTTAATGTAATCATAATAGTATATGATTTAATTCAAAACAAAATAATTATTGTGTATATAAGAAGGTTAGTGGGAGCGCACTGACAGTGATTGTCCTATATAATTATGACATATCATTTCTTGGAAATGATATTCCCATAATACAATCGGTGAAAGCTCGGCTTTCATGAAAAATCTCCGTAGAATTCTTGGGAGAGACAACCTTTATTCTAGGAATAAAGATCTACTAGGATAGATCTAAAGGTTGTTGGCACTCTCCGAGAACTCGTACATTGAAATAAATGTACGCGACCTGGTGTCTCATATGCTTTGAGCATATGGAGTCACAATCAGGCCAATCCAAGTGATAGTCACTAGATTGAGGTTAAGAAATCCTTACGTATCTTAGATGATCTAAGGATGCTTTCTTAACTATGGAGAATGAGAACTTGAACTGACTGGGTTCACTGTTGCAAGTTTCCTAAACCGATGAAAACGACTATAAGTCGTAATAGCGGTACTATATAATTTGAATAACGGAACAGTGAGCTGGAAATCTTCCAAGCAATATACTGTTGCCAAATAAAAAACAAAAACGGAATATTGCTGCACCTAAGGCAGCAATAGAAGCCATTTGGATCTTAATAATCCCAATTTGATTAGGAGTAGTTCTGTTAGCAGCTGAGCTAGGCTACAACACAGGCTAAATAATTAAAGGTCTCACAAACGATCCAGATATATACTTTAATTATTCATCAGATTCGTTTGAATCATACATCGTGGCGATGTGATGATCGAATATATCGCATCAGATGATAACTTTGCAAATCCGCTGACGAAAGCAGTTTCTCAACAGAAGTTTGAGCGAACCGTACATAGTTCAAGTGTATGACACTTGAGTGATTGGCTATAGGCCAAGTGGGAGATTGTTGGACAAATATGACCTATAGCATCACTATTTGTACAGATCATGGTGTTATTGTACAAATTAACTTTGTGACAAAGGAAATTTCTCTTTTATCATTTGTAATTATATTACCGGGATATATAAATGATAAAAGGTCCATGTGATTAGTTCCGGATTGAGATGATATGATACAGTATCAATCCACGAAGGTTTAATCATTAAATAATCCATTGTCGTAGTATTAACGAGATTGGACATCGATAATGCGAAATAGACTAGTATTACACTTGTGCGCATTGTGCGAGCATAACGACATAGTTCTCATATATTTAAGTATTGGATACTTATGCAAGTGTAATAGAAGGTTGTGTTTACCGATGGTACGGAAACAGCTTCACTCTGGATAGACCCATCAGAATTCCATTGGTAGTATGACTATGTGTCTATGGAAGTCTGAATCAGGGTATGTGTATTTGGTCTTAACCTGAGACTTGCACCGCTAATACTTTCGACAATCAATATACTTTGGTTTTGGTCGTCCAAGGCTTTAACTGGTTTTGTGTACGCCTCTTCTGGGTATATTGAGAATCATAGTGTATTGGGTGTGATGTCAAGATGGAAGTATCACTCCAGTCATAGTGGAGATGTTGGTCACATAGGATACGGAACTAGTACTCTTATGTACTGTAGTCATCGGGATAATATGACAAGGTCATGATTATCCGATTATAGAGACTAGTTACCAGAGATCCATATGTGCTTCGTACGGGGCAGACACAATTCCAGCAACAGGCCTAGCACGTGACATCTGATACTGGATCGCAATACGCAATACTTCATATACTACGCCTGATATAGATTACATATTCCTTTAAGAATATTTCTGGAGAATTGGGTAGGCACGGTGCTTTGCTAGAAGCCAACCATGTCTTGTAAATCGGTAAAAACGTAGTACTAGGTACCTACGTGTTCGGATAGTCCGACGATCGAATTTACTGCCAACATATCCGGGGATCTCATGGGTCGCTTCTCGAAAATCACCGATGACGTATGACTCGCACTTAATTAATCTGGGATTATTTATAAGAGAGAGAAAATTAATCTAGGATTAATTACGGAGATATTTTATCTGGGATAAAATATTATTTAAAGAGAGAGAACGATTAATTTGGATCTAATCGATAAAATAATATATTCGATATATTAAACGAAATTAGATTTCGACGCGGAATTAAAATTAGATTTTAATTCGAGCGAACTAGTTAATTTAGAATTAATTCGCTAGTGACGTGAATAGTAATTTTGCTAGGCATAATTATTTAATTAAATTTGATTTAATTACGTCGCAACGGAAAATTCGTTAATTCAGAATTAGCGAACTCGAGCCCGGGAGTGTTTGCGGGCCCACTCGCATTTCGAATCAGGTGGGTCCCACAAGTCAAATCAAGCGTCAAATCACTAGTCATTCAAGTGATGGATGTCTTGTCATCTTGAGAGATGCGATGTCTAGTCACTTTTGAGTGATGTGAGTAGTTTGAGGCATTACTTGCCATTTTGGCTCCAAAATTTGTTTGACTTTTTGAAAGCCATATACCAAATTTTTGGAAATCAATTAATTGGTAATTGTTTTAGAAACAACCAACAACACAACTCTTCTCTCTCTCTCCCTCACACATTCGGCTAAGGGGCCATTTTCTCTCTTATTTCCCTCTCAATGCCGAGAGTTGGAAGAATGAAGAATAGGGGAATTTTGTTGTAATTTTCTCCAATGCTATCACTTAAAGAGTAATACAAAGGTGATAGGGAAACAAACCCTTGAGCATGGAATCACCATTTATAAAGCTTGGAGCTTAGAGCACACAAATGGAGATGACCGAAAATCATGGAGCACAAAGAAGCACCTTGGCCGAGAGCCTCAAGGAGATTTTTGTTGTTCCTCGCATCAAAATCCGATCAAAGTAAGTATGATTCTGCCATGCTTATTTGTTGTATTCATATGTTTAAATGCTTAATATGATCTTGGGACTATAGTAGAAACCAAACAAGGACTATCCGAATACGTGCGAACCTGGTACCACGTTCTTACCGATTTACAAGACATGATTGGCTTCTAACAAAGCACCGTGCCTACCCAATTCTCCAAAAATATTCAACGAATAATATATAATCTTTATCAGGTGTAGTATACTGTGTATTACGTATTACAATCCAGTATCTGATGTCACATGCTAGGCCTAGGGCTGGAATTGTGTCTACCCCGTACGAAGCATATATCGGATCACTAGCAAATAGTCTCTGTAATCGGATAATCATGACCTAGTCATACTATCCCGATAGCTATAGCATTGAAGAGTACTATTTCTGTATCCCTGCATGATCATCATCTCCATATGACTAAGTGATACTTCCATCTTGACATCACACCCAATACACTACGATTCTCAGTATACCCAAAAGAGGCGTACACAGAACCTGTTAAAGCTCCGGATGACCAAAACCAAAGTATTTGATTGTCACAAGGATTAGGGATGTAAGTCTCAGGTTAAGAACAACATACATCTCTACCCTGATTTGGATTCCAATAGACACATAGTCATACTACCAATGGGATTCTGAGGGGTCTATCCAGAGCAAAGCTATTCCCGGTCGAACGGCTAATAAAACCTTCTATCACACTTGCATAAATATCCAACACTTAAATATATGAGAACTATGCCATTAAACTTCCATAACGCGCACAAGTGTAATACTAGCCTATTCCACATTATCGATGTTCAGTCTCGATAATACTACTAGGGATATTTAATGATTAAACCTTTCATGGATTAATACTATCTCATATCTTATAAATCGGGTACTAATCATATGGACTTTTATCATTTATATATCCAAGTAATCCAATTACAAAATGATAAAAGAGAAATTTCCTTTGTCTCATAGTTAATTTTTACAAAGAACACCATGTCTTTTACAAATAGTGATGCTATGGGTAATAATTGTCCAACAGGGAGTACTTAATGGATGAGCAGTATTCATGTTGAAATGTTCGAGAACTTTTCAATATATGCATACTGATGAATAAATATTCTGTTAGTTTTATATTCGATCTGCAAGCCGATATAATATTTTATTTTTCCTAAGTCTTTCATTTCAAATTCTCTTTTCAAATATTCAGCAATTTGAAAAGGTATTCGGGAGTCCCAATTAGGTTAATATCATCGACATATACTGCTATAATAGCAAATCCAGTCTCTGACTTTCTAATAAATACGTATGGGTAGATAAGATCATTTATATATATTTCTTTTATTAAATATCCACTCAAGCGATTATACCACATGTGTCCAGATTGTTTTAATTTGTATAAAGATCGTTGTAACTTGATTGAACAAATTTCTGATCCTTTGATTTATATGTTTCTGGCATCTTCAATCCTTCAGGGATTTTCATGTAAATATCAATGTCAAATGACCCATACAAAAATGATGTCACTACATCCATAAGACATATGTCTCCTCTTTCAAAGACTACCAAACAGATTAAAAATCAAAACATAATGGTATCCATCATAGGAGAATATGTATCCTCATAGTTAATACCCGGCCTCTCAGCAAGAAACCATATGCAACTAGTCGAGCATTATATCTAATGATTTCATTATGTTCATTACGTTTTCGTGAGTATTTTGCGACTTCTTTGATTGTATTTACACTTGTTTCATGCTTGATAATTGATCCTTGGACCTTAGAGAATCCAACAATGGTATTAGAGCCAATATTGAGCATGAAAAAGATTTAGGGTTAAAAATTGGGTAAAATGATTTTAAGCATGATTTGGTTGAATTGGATGATTGAGTATGCTTAAAACATGTTCAATTGATGTTTGATTGGATCAATTTCAAGAAAATTGGTTTGGAACAATTTTGCCCAATTTTGGAGGCTTGGCCGAATCTTAAGCCCTAATAAGTCTTGGTTTTTTGATTTTTTGATCATTGGATGTGTTGGAAATCATTTGGGGATGTTGATTTAATTTTGATTTGGATTTAATTGGATTGAATTTGAATTGGATAAAAAATCCCTCCAAAGCCCAGACTTGATAGCATGTATTGGGTTTGATTTTTTGATCAAATGTGTTGGACACTAATGATGTAATTAAGCATGATTAATTGTACAAATTGTGTGTTTTGGAAATATTGATTTGGGTAATTAATTGTGTAACGCACTTTGTTTAATTAAATTAAGAAATTGGATTTTTGGAATTTAATTAAATTGGGCCTTAAATTGGATTTGGGCTTGTAATGTTGTAAATGAGCTTATTGGGCTTGGTTGTACCAAGTTGGGTTTAGGGAAAATTGGTTGGATCCAATTAGGCCCAAAACCGCTTCCATAAAGCCCAAATGCGACTAATGGACCTTAATTAGTTTAATTGGGCCTAATGGGCCTAAATTGATTTATGGGCTTATTGGGTAACTCCCGGATTGAACTTTGGTTATTGGGTTTGACCCGAGTTGACCAAAGTCCACGCCTTAAGAAATTAATTAAAAGCCCATTGGACTTTAATTAAATTGATGTTGGACGTTAATCGGGCTTTGAGACCCGTAGCGATTAAATTTGTAATTTAAGTCGTAAAGGTTTATTAATAAAGTGTGATATTTAATTTGGAATTAAATAGCGAATTAATATTAAATACAAATTGAATTGGATATAATTATGTAGTTTAATTTAATTCGAGAATTCGTACTTTGAGTACTTATTCGTAAAACGAATTTGACTCAAGCAAAATCAAATCGTTGTTTGAACATTGGATGATCACTAATTATCAAATTAATTAATTTGATTAGATTGATTGATAACATGCTTGTATGAATACATGGTTGCAATGCTTGAATAATGTATATCGGATGGATATTTGTTGGGTGGGGAAATTTTAGAAATTGTTGTAATAAATTTGATTTATTAATTGGACCTGTGTGTCCAGCCTTATCACCTTCATATTCTTTGTATTCTCTTCTCACCTATTCCCCTCAATGTAAATGAGGTTTCTTTAGAAGTGTAGTGTAACGGGTAGAAGTAATACATGTGTGCTAGCGGGAGAGAGAAATGGAGAGATTTGATCTAGGATCAATGTGTAAAGTATCCATCCGCATATCATTATTATTTATATATATAGCTTTATTATGTGTTTAGAATGCATGTTTAAGGGTGTATGATGATGAGACCTTAACAAAGATAATAAATTGGTTGCCAATTTGCACTCGAAAAACCCTCGCAAATATTAAGCGTTTTTCCTTCCATTGAGTGATTCTCACTCAAGATCCGAGACTGGCATTGGCTTGTTGGCCAAAGTCAAGGCCTTTGTCCGTCGAGGATGTGTTTGAATCACGAAGGCTTTGTTCCATATCAGTGTCTTGTCCAAGTTGTGGTTTGTTGGCCAAAGTCAAGACCACTTTTGTCCATCGACATTGATTACGAAGCTTCCATGGTCAATGGGTCGCGCTTAACTGGGATCACTAAGTTTGTTGTGCCAAAGCCAAGGCTTAGTTGATTCAGAGGAAAAAGGTTAGGTAATACATTGGATGTATTGGCATATATAGATATATGTTTCGGACTTGGATGTCCCCCTACTGGATCTAGGAATTGGATTGGATCCAATCGATCTTAGAGATCTACCTAGTTAATTATCATACAATTTGTTGGCCAAAGTCAAGATTGTGTGATATTTAACGAGATCCTAGCCCGCTAGGAAACATGTTTTCCCAGTACTCGACAGAGGTTAGAGGCTCGCCAAAAATAGTGGGAGGCAAGAATTGAATTTGCAAATTCGTTTAATTACTTGCCATACGCGCTCAATCACAAATATCATTCGTCAAATAAATTAAATGTTAGTTGGACTAATATTTAAATGTTGTTTTAATAAATAGTTGGACTGTATTCAAACTATTCATTTATAGTTGATTTTATAATTGGATTATAGTAATCAATATAATTGATTTTAATCTATTAATTATAGTTAATTAAATAGTTGGACTATTGTAATCATTATAATAATAGTACCTAAACCTAAATCGTTGATTAAATAGTTGGACTATTAAAATCAAGATAAAATTGAAAGATTGACATTTAAAACATAATCCTAGGGAAAATGTATTTAAATGGTTTAATTTTCAAATTGGGAAAATTTCAGGATGGTCCTGGAAACTAATAAGTTACTTTATTTGATAAAATAACATATTAAGCCTAAGCCCGGAGTTAAGCAAATAAGTCGAGCATAATCTTTGGAAGATTTATGTAATGATAACTTAAGTGCTTAATCCATTATACTTACGCGCAGTAGACTCCTTAATTTCTTTGTCAGAACTAAGGATTAGATCCTTAAAGTATGATAATGAAATTGAAGGATCTTCATAAATCTATACTTAGATTTTAGAAGTACTAAATTGCAATAATAACTCTTGGAGAGTTAATGACTATTCTCAATGAGACAAAGTCAAAGTTTGCAATAGGCAAGTAGCGCAAGGCGCACCTTACTTCGATATTCTAGATGGCCAAGGCTTGGCCAAAGGCTTCTAGAGTGTTGAAAAGGGCAAAGGCAAAATCATTATAATTCTCTGGGAAGATAATGGACATATCCCAACATGTCTGCCCAAATTGTGGCAAACGGGATCGCGGAAGCGTGACTGCCGTTTGGACAAAGCAGACATGAAGGAATGAAGATAGGGCAAGGCTATGCCTTCAAATATGTTTGTCATAATATATTCATGACTAGTATTGAAATGAGATTTTAAATACTTAATGTGGTACATAAATATATACTGATGTTCAGAATCTGCTATGAGTAGGATACTGACTTCAATTGAGATTAATCTGCAAATTGGAAACGGGACGAAAGTCGCTGTTTCAACCGTAGATACCTAAGTTTAGGAACTACCCTCGGGTGTGTACTTAAATTAGGAAACTGTTATAATGTGACTAGTTTGACTAGAAACATCATCTCTATATCAGTGTTTAACTCGCTGCAGGTGAACCTTTATATTCTATAACACTAAAGTGTTTCATTATATAAAGATGATATTGAGATAAACACATTAGATGTGAATAACAGAATTTATATTTTGAATATAAATAAATCTCAAACGTATAACATGACAAACAAATAGCTCAAACTGATTTGATCAGAAGAAACTAATTGTGGCATTGTTGTCTGGGACACAATTAAACAAGAATCGTATATCCACACTTTTGAAGAGTGGATACTAACTGATTTGATTTATTCAAATAAAGTCTACGAATCTAGTTTATGGGCAAAGTGCCTATAAAACTATTTACTTGGTAAAAGTGTAAATGCCACTGATCTGTTAGCCCTAGTTCATAGTGAAGCAAGTGGGCCCATGTCTAGCTAGGCTAGAGGTGGATATGAATATTTCGTGACCTTTACGGATGTGGCATCGCGTTATGGTTATGTGTTTCCTTTGAAGACACAAATCGGAAACTTTTAAAGTTTCGACACGAATATGAACAGATCGGCTAAAGTATTAAACCGTCACGGTAAGACCGTAATGGAAAATACTTAAGCAATAAGTTTCTAATATACTTGAAAGAGTAGTATTATTCTTTCAAATGAGGACTCCTCCCGGAACACGTCAGTTTGACGGTGTGTCCGAACTGAGTAACTGAATTTTGTTGGACATGATAAGGTTAATCATGAGTCGCTCTGAGCTACCATTTCCTTCAAGGATAAGCATAACAGTGCAAAACTTATTTAGAATAAGGTTCCATAAAAATCTTTTGAAGATTTCATATTAGATATGAACATGAAAGAAACCAGGTTTCTCATTCCTGTACATTTGGGTATGCTAGGCATATGTTTGGATGATACCAAACTAAAACCCAAATTAGATAAGTGCCAATTGTAGGTTATCCTAGGGATACCAAAGTATAGTACTTATACAACTCACTAGAGAACAATTATATTGTTGTTCGCCATGCGGTTTTCTTAAGAGGAATACCGATATGCAGTGGTAAGTGGGAGGATAGTATAACTCGATGAACATCGGATTGATATTGTTAGAGGCATGAAATCTTAATAAAATATATATAGTTCATCAAGGATGAAACTATTACCAATAATCTTCGAATACACAAGAACCACGTATGTCGGAGAGAGTCAGAAAACAACCTGGGGTATGGGTTTCTGATCTCACCTCATAAAGATGTTAATCTTTATAGGAATACAAGGTATCGACTCCCTATTATGGAAAGTGACATAATATCCTAAATGGATTCCATGTATATCAACTATGTTTTGATACTAGTTGATGTACCGCAAGGCATTGTGCCTATTGGTACTGTATAAGTCTTCAAGGAAGACATACATGGATGGCAACATACCAACGTGTAAAGCTAGGCTTTTAGCGGAAAGGTATCGTTATCAACATTGTGTTGATTACGATTCAGCCTTTTACCTGTTGCCACGGTAAATCCATTTGGATAATGCTTGCGAAAGCTGCATGTTTCATTTATGAAATATGGCAACAGAACGGGAAAATCGCTTTCCTGAAAAGGAAACCTTTTGGAGGATGTTTATAACATCCTGACGGTTTTGTCGTATCTAAAATAGAAAACAAGGTTTGCAGGTTGTTCGATCCATGTTTGGATTGAAACAAGCATAGGTTCTTGGATTTATCGTTTTGATGTAATCATAATGGAGTATGATTTAATTCAAAATTAAAGGATTTTTGTGTATATAAGAGGGTTAGTGGGAGCGCACTGATAGTGACTGTCCTATAAATAATGATAATATGTCATTTCTTGGAAATGATATTCCCAAATAAATAATCGGTGAAAGCTTGGCTTTCGAGAAAACTCTCTGAGAACTCGTACAATGAAAAATGTACGTGACCTGGTGTCTCATACGCTTTGAGCATATGGATTCACAGACAGGCCAATCCGAGTGATAGTCTCTGGATTGATATTAAGAACATCCTTTAGTATCTTAGAGAACTAATGATGCTGTCTAAATCTGTGGAGAAGAAGAACTTGGAGTGACTGGGATCACTACTGCAAGTTTCCTAAACCGATAAAGACGACTAAAAGTCACAAACGGTACTACAAAGTTTGAATAACAAAACAGTGAGCTGGAAATCTTCCAAGCAAGATACTGTTACCGTATAAACAACAAATGCGGGTTATTGCTGCAGCTGAGGCAGCAATAGAAGCCATTTGGGTCGATAATAAATCTAATTAGATTAGATATAATTCTGTTAGCAGCTGAGCTAGGCGTCAGCACATGCTAAAGAATTAATGGTCTCATTAACGATCCAGATATATACTTCGATATTCATCTGATTCATTCGGATCATACATCGTGGCGATGTGATGATCGAATAAATCGCATCAGATGATAATCATGCAAATCCGCTGACGAACGTACATTCTCAGTAGTTTGAGCCAACCGTACATAGTTCGGGTGGTAGACACTCGAGTGACTGGCTATAGTCCAAGTGGGAGATTGTTGGACAATTATGACCCATAGCGTCACTATTTGTACAGATCATGGTGTTGTTGTACAAATTAACTATGTGACAAAGGAGATTGTACTCTTATCATTTGTGATTAGATCACCTAGATGTATAAATGATAGGAGGTCCTTATGATTTGTTCCTGGATTGAGAATGATATGAGACAATATCAGTCCACGAAGGATAAATCATTAAACATCCCTAGTCAGAGTATTATCGAGATTGGACATCGATAAATACGTAAAAGACTAGTATTACACTTGTGCGCGTTGTGAGGGCACAACGACATAGTTCTCATATATTTGGGTATAGGATACTCATGCAAGTGTAATAGGAGGTTGTGTTTTACCGATGGTATGGGAAACAGCTTCGCTCTGGATAGACCCCATCAGAATTCCATTGGTAGTATGACTATGTGTCTATGGAAGTCCGAAATCAGGGTAGGTGTATTTGGTCTTAACCTGAGACTTGCACCGCTAATACTTGCGACAATCAATATACTTTGGTTTTGGTCGTCCAGGGCTTTAACCGGTTTCTGTGTATGCCTCTTCTGGGTATATCGAGAATCGTAGTGTGTTAGGTGTGATGTCAAGACAAAAGTATCACTCCAGTCATAGTGGAGATGATGGTCACATAGGATACGGGACTGGTTCACTTAAATGCTGCAGCTATCGGGATATTATGACAAGGTCATGTATATCCGATTATAGAGACTTACCAACAGACATCCGACATGTGCTTCATACGGGGCAGACAAAATTCCAGCCCCAGGCCTAGCACGTGATCATCTGATACTGGATCGAAATACGCAATACTACGTATACTACGCCTGATATAGATCCTTTATTCCTGTAAGGATATTTCTGGAGAATTGGGTAGGTATGGCGCTTTGCTAGAAGCCAACCTTGTCCTGTAAATCGGTACAAATGTAGTCCGAGGTACTTACGTGTTCGGATAGTCTGACGACCGAATTTACTGCCAATATATCCGGGATCTCATGGGTCGCTTCCTGAAGATTCACCGATGACGTATGACCCGCATTTTATTAATCTGGGATTAATTAATGAAGAGAGAGAAAATTAATCTGGGATTAATTGCGGAGATATTTTATCTGGGATAAAATATAATTTAAAGAGAGATAACGATTAATTTGGAATTAATCGATAAATTAATATATTCGATATATTAAACAAAATTTGATTTCGACGCAGAATTAAAATTAGATTTTAATTCGGGCGAACGAATTAATTTAGAATTAATTCGTTAGAGACGTGAATAGTAATTATGCTAGGCATGATTATTTAATTAAATTAGATTTAATTACGTCGCAACGGAAAATTTGTTAATTTGGAATTAGCGAACCCGAGCCTGGGATTGTTTGCGAGCACATTCGCATTTCGAATTCGAGTGCGGCCGCAAAATCAGTCAAGTCAAAACGCAGTCAAAATCAAATCAGGAGTCGCATCAAGCGTCAAATCACATTCACTTTGAGTGATGTGACAAGTTGTTGTTGGACAAAATGACCCATAGCGTCACTATTTGCACAAATCATTGTGTTGTTGTAGCAAATTAACTATGTGACAAGGAAATGTCACTCTCATCATTTGTGATTAGATCACCATAGATATATAAATGAAGAGAGGTTCCTATGATTAATTCCTGGAATGGAGAATGATATGAGACAGTATCAATCCCCGAAGGTTTAATCATTAATATCCTTAGCCGGAGTATTATCGAGACTGGACATCGATAATGCAGAATAGGCTAGTATTGCACTTATGTTCGTTGTGAGGGCACAACGACATAGTTCTCATATATATAAGTATCGGATACTTATGACTAGATGGGAGGCTGAAATCAAGGTAGGTGTGTATAGTCTTAACCTGAGACTTACATCGCTAATACTTACGATAATCGATAGACTTTGGTCTTGGTGGTACAGGGCTTTAACCGGTTCTGCGTACACCACTTCTGGGTTTATCAGAGAGTCGTAGTGTATTGGGTGTGATGTCAAGACGGAAGTATCACTTCACAGTCATAGTGGAGATGATGTCACGCAGGATACGGTACTAGTGCTCTTGAGTGATGCGCATCCAATCGGGATATTGTGACCAGGTCATGAATATCCGATTATAGAGACTATGTTACCAGACATCCGATATGTGTTTCGGACGGGGCAGACACTTATCCAGCCCCAGCCCTAGCACGTGACTATCCGATACTGGGCCGATATGCACGATACAATGGTATACTACGCTTGATACGGATCTTAATATTCTTAAATGGATATGTCCGGAGAATTGGGTAGACTTGGTGCTTTGCTAGGAGTCGACCTTGTCTCGTAAATCGGTAGAACGTAGTACTTGGTACGTACGTGATTCGGATACTCCGACGACCGTACTTACTGCCAACTTATCCGGGGATCTCATGGGTCGCTTCCCGATAATCCACCGATGACGCATAACTCGCACTCTTAAATAATCTGGGATTATATAGAAGAGAGAGAAAATTAATCTAGGATTAATTACAGAGATATTTTATCTAGGATAAAATATCGTCTAGAGAGAGATAAAGATTAATTTGATTAATCAGTAAATTAATATATTCGATATATTAAATGAAATTAGATTTCGACGCGGAATTAAAATTAGATTTTAATTCGGGCGAACGAATTAATTTAGAATTAATTCGTTAGCGACGTGAATAGTGAATTCACTAGGCGTAATCATTTAATTATTACGACGCAACGGAAATCGTTAATTTGGAATTAACGAACCCGAGCCCGAGTGTGATTGCGAGCGCATTCGTATTTCGAATTCGAGTGGCGGCATCGCAAGTCGCATCAAGCGTCAAATCATTAGTCGCATCAAGCGTCAAATCACTTGTCACTTTGAGTGATGTGACTTGACAACATGTCACTTTATTAAAGTGACTTAATGTGAATAGTGATGGACTTGACATAAAGTGTAAAAGCATTTTGGAGGGAAAACTTTATGGATTTGGCTCCAATATTCATTTGATTTATTTGATAAAGTTAAATGAAAATTGATTATCTATTTTTGGAAAATATATAATCAATTTTTGCTTTACATTTCATTAAGTTAACAACACATTTTCTCTCTCATTCTCTCCTTCACTTTCACGCCCAAAATGGGGCAAAACTTACTGGTTTTTCATCAAGAAAAACGTGAGCAAAGGGAAGCCAAGAATTGGGTTTTTATGGCAAAAACCGCAAGTACTAGCACACTACGAGACTTGCGAAGGTGGTGGGGAGGTTCACCCATGAGGCGGGACTTATCCGACGGAGTTTGGAGCTTCGAAATGAGACCCGAAACTGTCAAACCAGTGAGCATGAACTGCAGCAGTGGGCGCACCAAACCAGTGGGTTTTGCGGCTTCAATCGTCTTCAAATCGACTCAACCGATCGATGTGAGTATTCCGCTACCTCCGTTGATGTATTCACACATGTATTTCATGTCTTGTATGATATTGGGACCTAGATAATAACCAACAATGGTATCAGAGCTATAGGTTCAAGCATGAAATTGTAGGGCTTAAAAGTTGGGTAAATGTGTGTTGAGCATGATTTGAATAAATTGATGTTTAAGTATGCTTATAACATGTCTAATTTCATTTTGGTTGGACCAATTTGTTGAAAAATGATTTGGAATTATTTTCCCCAAATATTTGACCTTGGCCGAATGTGAATGTGATTTTGGGTTCTTGGAAATTTTTGATTTTTAATTCATTTGATGAGTTAGAATCATTTAGGTTGATGTTATTTTGAATCGAATTGGATTGGATTTCGAATTGGACAAAAACCCAAAAATTCTATGTTGGCCGAATGGTTTGATGCCCTAATGTCTTGGTAATTTTGATTTTGTGACATTGGATGTGTATGAAATCAAATTGGATGGTGATTTTATGTCGATTGTGGGTTCGATTGGATCGAAACCGAATTGGACACAAAATCCCTCCTTTGACCGAGAGCATTAAAGCATGTAATGGGTTTGATTTTTTCATTTATGTGTTGGACATATGATAATGATAATGAGCATGATTAATTGGACTAATATGGTGTTTTAGAAATATTGATTTAGTTGATTAATCATGTAATACACTTTAGTTTAATTGAATATGAAATTGGATTTTGTATATTTAATTAATTGGGCCTAATTTTGGAAATTGGACTTTAATGTTGTAATTGGGCTTATTGGGCTTGATTTTATCAAGTTGGTTTAGGCCAAATGGATTGGATCCAATTGGGCCCAAAACCACTTCCGTTAAGCTCAAATGCGACTTAATGAACCTTTAAAGTTCAATTGGGCCTAATGGGCCAAGATTGATTTATGGGCTTATGGGGTAAATCCCGGATTGGACTTTGGTTATCGGTTTGACCGAGTTGACCAAAAGTCCACGCCTTAAGAAATCAATTAAAAGCCCATTGGACTTTAATTAAATTGACGTTGGACGTTAATCGGTCTTTGAGACGCGTTACGATTAAATTTGGAATTTAAATCGTAAAAGGTTTATAATAAAGTGTAATGTTTAATTTGGAATTGACTAGTGAATTAGTATTAAATACATGTTAAATTAGATTTAATGATGTAGTTTAATTTAATTCATGAATTCGTACTTTAAGTACTTATTCGCAAAAACGAGTTTGACTCGAACAAAATCAAATCGTTATTTGAACATTGGATGATCACTTAATTATCAGATTAATAATTTGATTAGATTGATTGATAGCATGCTATGTGTGTGAATACGTGGTTGTGTTGTATGAATAATGTATATCGGATGGATATAGTCGGGTGGGGCAATTTTAGAAATTGTTGTAATAAATTCGATTTATTAAATTGGACCTGCGTGTCTAGCCTTATCACCTTCATTCTCTTTGTATTCTCTTCTCACCTATTCCCCTCCATGTAAATGAGGTTTCTTTAGAAGTGTAGTGTAACGGGTAGAAGTAATACAAGTGCTAGCTTGAGTGAGAAAGGGAGAGATTTGATCTAGGATCAATGTGTTAAGTATCCATCCGCATATCATTATTATTTATTTTCATACTCGCTTATTTATGTATTTAGAATGCATGTTTAAGAGTGTATGATGATGAGACCTTAACAAAGATAATTAAATTGGTAGCCAATTTGCACGCGAAAAACCCTCGTTAAATATCAAGCGTTTTTATTTCCTTCCATTGAGTGATTCTTACTCAAGATCCGAGATTGGCAGGGGTTGTTGGCCAAAGTCAAGCCCTTGTCCGTCAAAGATGTGTTTTAATCACGAGGCTTTGTTCCATGTCGGTGTCGTGTCCAAGTTGTGGTTTGTTGGACAAAGTCAAGACCACTTCTTTTCCATTGACATTGATTATGAAGCTTCCATGTCAATGGGTCCACGCTTGACTGAGATCACTAGTTTGTTGTGCCAAAGCCAAGGCCTAGTTTATTCAGAGGAAAATGGTTAGGGTATATATTCGATATATAGGCATATATAAGATATATGTTTGGGACTTGGATGTCCACCTACTGGATCTAGGAGTTGGATGGGATCCAATTGATCTTCGAGATCTACCTAGTTAACTATCATACAATTTGTTGGCCAAAGTCAAGATTGTGTGATACTTTAACGGGATCCTAGCCCACTAGGAAACACGGTTTCCCGAGTACTCGACAGAGGGTTAGAGGCTCGACGAAAAATAGTGGGAGGCAAGTATTGAATTTGCAACATTCGTTCGAATACTCGCTAAACGCGCTCATCTATATTTTACCCGTCATATTAATCAAAAGTATTAGTTGGACTAATATTTTATGTTGTTTTAAATATATATAATTGGACTATATACAAACTTGTTCAAATTATAGTTGATTTTATAATTGGATTATAGTAATCAATATAATTGAATTAAAATTATAGTTGATTAAATAATTGGATTATTGTAATCATTATAATGAATAGTACCTTATTAAATTGATTAAATAGTTGGACTATTGAAATCAAGAAAGAATTGAAAAGTTGAATATTTAAAATATATATAATCCTTGGATTAAATGTTTTAAATGATTTAATTTTCATATTGGGAATAAATAATAGGTTACTTTATTTGATAACATAACTTATTATACCTAAGCCCAAAATTAAGCAAATAAGTAGAGCATAAATCTTTGGAAGATTTATGTGATGATGACTTTAGTGCTTAATTTAATATACTTGACAATAAGTCTATTTTAAAGTATTAAGTTGCAATTAATATTCCTGGAGATTAATTGACTATTCTAGTGGAGAAAAGTCAAAGTTTGCAATTGGGCATGTTGCACAAGGTGCACATCATTTCGATATTCTAAAACCCAAGGCTTGACCAAAGTTTTGTGAAATATTGAAAAGATAATTGACATATCCCAAAGTGACTACCATTTGGATATGGCAGACACGAAGGAATTAAAGAAAGGGCGAGGCTCTGACTTTAAAATATTTGTCAAAGTTATGTTCACTACTAGTATTGAAATTGGATTTTAAATACTTAGTGTGGTACATAAAATATATGTATTGATGTTCAGAATCCGCTATGAGCTAGATACTGACTTCAAGCCGAGATTTCTCTGCGAATCGGAAACGGGACGAAAGTCGCTGTTTCAACCGTAGATACATAAGTTTAGGAACTACCATTTGGGTGTGTACTTAAATTAGGAACTGTTATAATGTAACTAGTTTGACTAGAGACATTATCTCTATATCAGTGTTTTATCCATTGTGGATGAACCTTTATATTCTAGAACACTAAGTGTTTCATTATATAAAGATGATACTGAGATAAACATATTAGATGTGAATAATAGAATTTATATTTTGAATATAATTAAAATCTCAAACATATAAAATGACAAATAAATAGCTCAAATTGATTTGATCAATAGAGACTTATTTGTGGCATTGTTGTCTAGGACACAATTAAACGAGACTCGTATATCCACACTTTTGAAGAGTGGGTACTAGGACTGATTTGACTATTCAAATAAGGTATGTGAATCTAGTTTATTAGGTAAAGTACCTAAAATACTATTTACTTGGTAATAGTATAAAGGCCACCGATCTGTTAGCCCTATTCTGTTGGAGTTTCTATAGGTCCCAAGATCAAAACTCAAGCATGAATCATAATTGAATACAACGACGGAAGTGCAGAATACTTACATCGAGTGGTTGAGCGACGATTTGGGCAACAAATTCGAAATTCTGCTCACTTTGCAGGCAGTGGGCTGCTGTGAATAGTGAATTTCGCCCCCTGTCTTCAAGATTTGAAGCTCCAAGCTTCATTATTTGGCTTCCCGGCTAATGGGTTCACTACCCTATCACCTTGGCATGATCCCGGAGTGTGCTAGCACTCTTGTTTTGCCACAAAACACACTTGCTTCCTCCATTTTGCTTCTTAAAAGTCGGACAGTTCACTGCCTCACATGAAACAACAAAAACGTGAGTGATGAGAGGAAGAAGAGAAGAGAGAGAGGAGGGAAAATTGTATTATGCGTATTGGGTGATTACCAAAGTGTATCTAATACACTTGAAATGAAATTCAAATTCATTTCCTACACATTTGGCTTTAATTGCCAACCACACACATCACTCATCACATCAAGTCAACTCAATCAAGTTGTCAAGTCACATCACTCAAAGTGACAAGTGATTTGACGCTTGATACGACTAATGATTGGACGCTTGATTTGACTTGCGTGCCGCACTCGAATTCGAAATGCGAATGCGCTCGCAAATAATCTCGGCTCGGATTCGCTAATTCTAAATTAACGAATTTTCCGTCGCGTTGTAATTAATGATTACGCTAGCGAAATCACTATTCCGTCGCTAACGAATTAATTCTAAATTAATTTGCTCGCCCGAATTAAAATCTATTTTATTCCGCGTCGAAATCCAATTTCGTTTATATATCAAATATATTAATTAATCGATTAATTCCAAATTAATCATTCTCTCTCTTTAAATTGATATTTTATCCCAGATAAAATATCTCTGTAATTAATCCCAGATTAATTTCTCTCTCATCATATTAATCCCAGATTAATAAAAGTGCGAGTCATACGTCATCGGTGAATCTTTGGGAAGCGACCCATGAGATCCCCGGATATGTTGGTAGTCAAATCGGTCATCGGACTATCCGAACACGTGAGTACCAAGTACTACGTTTTACCGATACAAGACAAGGTTGGCTTCTAGCAAAGCACCAAGTCTAACCAATTCTCCGGACAATCCATCTAAGAATATTTAAGATCTGTATCAAGCGTAGTATACCAAGTATTGTGTATATCGCCCCAGTATCAGATAGTCACGTGCTAGGGCTGGGGCTGGATAAGTGTCTGCCCCGTCCGAAGCACATGTCGGATGTCTGGTAACTAGTCTCTATAATCGGATATGCATGACCTAGTCATAATATCCCGATGGTGCGCAACACTTAAGAGCACTAATACCGTATCCTGCGTGACATCATCTCCACTATGACTGAAGTGATACTTCCGTCTTGAAATCACACCCAATACTCTACGATTCTCAATATACCAGCAGTTGGCGTACACAGAACCGGTTAGAGTCCTAAACGACCTCAACTAAAGTATATTGATTGTCGTAAGCATTAGCGGTGCAAGTCTCAGGTTAAGACCAAATACACCTACCCTGATGTCGGACTCCCATAGACACATAGTCATAATACCAATGGGATTCCGAGGGGTCTATCCAGAGCGAAGCTGTTTCCCGTACATCGGTGTGATGAAACACAACCTCCTATCGCACTTGCATAAGTATCCAATACTTAAATATATGAGAACTATGCCGTTGTGCCCTCACAACACGCACAAGTGCAATACTAGCCTATTCTGCATTATCGATGTCCTGTCTCGATAATACTCCGGCTAGGGATATTTAATGATTAATCCTTCGTGGACTGATACTGTCTCATATCATTCTCAATCCAGGAACTAATCATATGGGCCTCTCTTCATTTATATATCTAGGTGATCTAATCACAAATGATAAGAGTGCAATCTCCTTGTCACATAGTTAATTTGCTACAACAACACAATGATCTGTGCAAATAGTGACACTATGGGTCATTTTGTCCAACAATCTCCCACTTGGCACGTAGCGAGTCACTCAAGTGTCCCACACCCGAACTATGTACGGTTCGCTCAAATTGCTGAGAAAAGATTTTCGTCAGCGGATTTGCATGATTATCGTCTGACGCGATTTACACGATCATCAAATCGCCATGATGTATGATCCGAACGAATCAGATGAATATCGAAGTATATATCTGGATCGTCGATGAGACCATTAATTCTTTAGCCTGTGCTGACGCCTAGCTCAGCCGCTAACAGAACTATATCTAATCTAATTAGATTTATTATCGATCCAAATGGCTTCTATTGCTGCCTCAGCTGCAGCAATAATCCACATTTGTTGTTTATTCGGCAACAGTATCTTGCTTGGAAGATTTCCAGCTCACTGTACCGTTATACTATTGTATAGTACCTTTGTCACGACTTACAGTAGTTATCAGGGAAGCCCAGCTTTCACCGATTATTTTATGGGAATATCATTTCCAAGAAATGACATATTATCATTATCTTACATGACATTCATGTCTGTGCACTCCCACTAACCCTTTTATATACACAAGAATCATTTCGTTTTGAATTAAATCATACTCCATTATGATTACATCAAAACGATAATTCCTAGAACCTATGATTGCTTCAATCCAAACATGGATCGAATAACCTGCAAACCTTGTTTGCTTGTTATGGTACGACAAAACCGACAGGATGTTATAAACATCCTCCGAAAGGTTTCCTTTTCAGGAAAGCGATTTTCCGTTAAGCTTTCTATATTTCATAAATGAAATACAGCTTTAGCAAGCATTATCCAAATGGATTTACAATGGCAACATGTAAAAGGTTTCGTCGTAATCAACACAATGTTGATAACTCTACCTTTTTCTTTACAGGCCTAGCTTAGTACGTAATCAGTTGGTATACCTTAAAAGATTAAATCTTTATTAGGTGAGATCAGAAACCCATACCCCAGGTTGTTTTCTGACTCTCTCTGATCTACGCGGTTCTTGTGTATTCGATGATTAATGGAATAGTTTCATCCTTGATGAATGACCGGCGTAAACACACACGTATAACGCAAGCGCACGTATCGTTCAAGTAGTATAAAAATATCGATCCCACGAGGACTTAATTCCTACTGTTGTTATTAATATTGAATCTATTTATTTACAAATATCTAATTAAAGGGAGAATGGAATTGATTGCTTGATTGATTTGGTTGATTAAAGATTTGCTAAATAAATAAATAAAAGATAAAAGAAAATACTAAAGAAAATAAAAGACACAAAGATTCCAGGGTTGTGAATCATTCTAATATCATTTAAAAGATGAAGTGATTATCTTAAAGTTGGGTAATATATTGATTTATTAACCTGGAACACTAAATTATGTGTAAGCCTCTGTCGATGGTCAGACACAAATACCCAGTTTAACCCAATTGAACCATATTCCTATGTCAACCACATTACCTGGATTTATTAAGTTTAAGTTCCAATATGGCTAGCCCCGCCCGACAGGTATATTCCTATCCTGTAAGGAAATCTATTAAAGGGTTATCTATCCTCAAGGAAGATCGTGGGCTATTAAGTCTAAGGCTGAAATCTAAATCCCTATGTCTAGTTCATTTTAGATTTACCATATCAATCTTATTGGTGATCAGACAACAAGAAGCATTAAGCTTAAGACTAATAAATAAACCTTTAAATTACCCAAACTATAAAATAATCCCTTATAAACCGGTGATATTAAAAATCATCACAACCCCAGATAACTAACACATAATTAGGACTAGTAAATTCATAAAGTAAAAGACATAAAGTAAAAAGCTGAAAAGTAAATTACAATAAAATAAAATGTTAAGGTAAAATGAATTACTTTTACTACTACTAATTTAGATATCTCCCATAAAAATATATAAACTTGTGATAAATTAAAAACCACCGACCAGTCTGGCGGTATCCTGATTAAGTCAAATTAAAACCAGATTAAAATTAAATTACCAACCGACCAATATAGCGGTATCCCTTATTAAGTCAATATTTTAAATAGTTAATATATTATTTTAAGGGAGATTAATCTAAATAGCAATAGTAGAAGAATTACCTTTCACCCTAGATGAGGAAATTATTTCAACATGGTGAATAGTAAAAACTGTAAAAAGTAAAAAGTAAAATTAAAATACTATTATTACAAAAGTAATTAAAATTATTTACAAAACTAAAAATAAAAAAAAAAAAAATAAAAATTCTAGAGAGAGAAACTCTCTCTTTAGAGAGAAATCAAGAGAGAGAGAGGTGTGTGTTGAAATCTGAATTTCGCGCTGAATTTATAGGCAAAAATTTCACTGTTCGCGCGTCGCGACGCCAAGGTCCTCAGCGTCGCGACGCTGGATTTGTCGACGTGGCACGATGACAGCTTGACACGTAGCGATTCGGATAATAGGATAAGGTCGACACGTGTCATGGCGGCTAAGACTCAATTATTATGCTGACGTCATTGGTGAAGTGGCACTGTTCATGACGTCATTGATGACGTCATGATGATGTGGTGTGCGCACGTTAGCGGATCTTCTGTGGTGGTGACACGTGGCAAGGCGCATGTTAGCAAAGTCAAACTTCTCAAATTGTTGACCGTTGACCTAGCGCACGTTATCAGATTCGGCGTAAGTTGGGCGTCGCGGCGCGCAATGCTCCAGCGTCGCGACACGCAGAAGACTAAAATATCCCTGTTGACGCATTTTTGTCTGGTTTTGCCCCAAATTGCCTCCAGTACTGTCCAAACTTTATTTATCTGCAAAATAACAATAAAACACATCAAAACGTTCACAAAACTCAAGAAACTATACAAAATATTAAGTTAAATGAGTGGGAAATAGTGATATAAATACCACTCATCAATGAACTATATGTGTTCCATTAAGGATTTCGTGCCTCGAACAGTATTACTCCAATTTTTCATTGAGTTTTACTATCCTCCCACTTACCACTGCATATTGGTATTTCTCTTAGGAAAACCACATAGCGAGCAACAATCTAATTGTTCTCTTGTGAGATGTATAAATACAATACTTATGGTATCCCTAGGATAGCCTACAATTGACATTTTTCCAATTTGGGTTCTAGTTTGGTATCATCCAAACATATGCCTAGCATCGCAAATGGTCAGGAATGAGAAACCCGGTTTCTTTCCCGTTCATATCTAATATGTAATCTGTCAAACAGATTATTATGGAACCTTATTCTAAATAAGTTATTGCACTGTTAAAACTTATCCGTTGAAGGAAATGGTAGCTCAGAGCGACTCATGATTAGCCTTATCATGTCTAACATGATTCGGTTAATCCGTTCGGACACACCGTCACTTTGACGTGTTCCGGGAGGAGTCCTCATTTGAAAGAATACTATATTCTTTCAAGTATATAAGAAACTTACTGCTTAAGTATTTTCCATAACGGTCTTACCGTGACGGTATAATACTATAGTCGATCTGTTTGTCTATTTCGTATCGAAACTCTAAAAGTTTCCGATTCGTGTTCTTCAAAAGAAACACATAACCATAACGCGATGCCACATCCGTAAGGTCACGAAATATTCATATCCGCATCTAGCCTAGCTAGACATGGGCCCACTTGCTTCATTATGAACTAGAGCTAATAGATCGGTGGCATTTACACTTTTACTAAGTAAATAGTGTTTTAGGCACATTGCCCATTAAACTAGATTCGTAGACTTTATTTGATTGGAATCAAAACAGTCCGAGTACCCACTCTTCGAAAGTGTGGATATACGAGTCTTGTTCGATTGTGTCCCAGACAACAATGCCATAATTAGTTTCTTCTGATCAAATCACTTTTAGCTATTTGTTTGTCATTATATATATTTGAGATTTATTTATATTCAAAATATAAATTCTGTTATTCACATCTAATGTGTTTATCTCAATATCATCCTTATATAATAAAACACTTTAGTGTTCTAAAATATAAAGGTTCACCCGCCGGGGTTAAACACTGATAAAGAGATAATGTATCTAGTCAAACTAGTTACATTATAACAGTTCTCTAATCCTGCTCATAGCAGATTCTGAACATCAATATATATATTTATTATGTACCATATTAAGTACCAAAAAAATCCAATTTTAATACTAGTAATGAACATAATTTTGACAAACATATTTGAAGTCAGAGCCTTGCTCGTCTTCAATTCCTTCATGTCTGCTTTGTCCAAACGACAGTCACGCTTCGCGATTCCGTTTGCCACAATTATGCAGACATTTTGGGATATGTCATTTATCTTCCAAGAAGACTATAATGATTTTGCCTTTGTCATTTTCAATATTCCAGTTGCCTTTGACCAAGCCTCGGGTTTCCAGAATATTGAAGTAAGGTGTGCCTTGCACTACTTGCCTAATTGCAAATTTTGACTTTATCTCCTTGAGAATAGTCTTTAATTCTCCAAGAATTATTTATTGCAATTTTTAAAAGTACTTCCAAGATCTAATCTTTGAATATCCTTCAATTTCAATATCATACTTTAAGAATCTAATCCTTAGTTCTGATAAAGAAATTAAGGAGTCTATATGACAAGTATTATGGATTAAGCACTAAAGTTATCATTACATGAATATTCCAATATCATGTTCCACTTATTTGCTTAATTCCGGACTTAGGCATAATATTATTTTATCAAATAAAATAACTAATTAGTTTCCAGGACCATCCTGAAAATTTATTCCCGATTTGAAAATTAAAGTCGTTTAAATACATTTTCACCCAGGATTATGTCTTAAACACTAATCTTTCATATCTATCTTGATTCTAATAGTCCAACTATTTAATCAACGATTTGTGGTACTATTTATTATAATGATTATAATAGTCCAACTATATAATCAAATATAATCTAAATTAATTAACCTCAATTACATTGATTACTATAATCCAATTATAAAATCAACTATAAACTGAAATTAATTAATTCAAATATATTGATTAATATAATCCAATTATCAAAAAAAAAACTATAATACAGTCCAACTGTTAAATAAAACAACAATTTAAATATTAGTCCAACTAACATTTAATCTAATGACGAAATAATTTAAATGAGCGCGTATGGCGAGTAATTGAACGAGTATTGCAAATTCAATTCTTGCCTCCCACTATTTTTCGGCGAGCCTCTAACCCTCTGTCGAGTACTCGGGAAACCGTGTTCCTAGTGGGCTAGGATCCCGTTAAATATCACACAATCTTGACTTTGGCCAACAAATTGTATGATAATTAACTAGGTAGATCTCTAAGATCAATTGGATCCAATCCAATTCCTAGATCCAGTAGGTGGACTTCCAAATCCTAAACATATATCTTATATATGCCAATACATCCAATGTATTACCTAACCTTTTTCCTCTGAATCAACTAGGCCTTGGCTTTGGCACAACAAACCTAATGATCCCAGTCAAGCGCGACCCATTGACCATGGAAAGCTTCGTAATCAATGTCGATGGACAAGAAGTGGTCTTGACTTTGGCCAACAAACCACAACTTGGACAAGACACTGACATGTAACAAAGCCTTCGTGATTCAAACACATCTTCGACAGACAAAGGGCTTGACTTTGGCCAACAACCCAATGCCGTCTCGGATCTTGAGTGAGAATCACTCAATGGAAGGAAAACGCATGATATTTGATGAGGGTTTTTCGTGTGCAAATTGGCAACCAATTTATTATCTTTGTTAAGGTCTCATCATCATACACCCTTAAACATGCATTCTAAACACATAATAAAGCGCATATGATAAAATAATAATGATATGCGGATGGATATTTACACATTGATCCTAGATCAAATCTCTCACTTTCTCTCTCCCGCTAGGCAAATATTTCTTCTACCCGTTACACTACACTTCTAAAGAAACCTCATTTACATTGAGGGGAATAGGTGAGAAGAGAATACAAAGAATAGAAGGTGATAAGGCTGGACACGCAGGTCCAATTAATAAATCAAATTTATTAGAACAATTTCTAAAATTGCCCCACCCATCTAATATCCATCCGATATACATTATTCATGCATCACAACCATGTATTCACTCAAGCATGTTATCAATCAATCTAATCCAATTAATTAATCTTGATAATTAATGATCATCCGATGTTCAAACAACGATTTGATTTTGTTCGAGTCAAACTCGTTTTTCGAATAAGTACTTAAAGTACAAATTCTAGAATTAAATTAAACTACACAATTAAATCCAATTCAATTTGTATTTAATTCTAATTCACTATTTAATTCCAAATTAAATATCACACTTTATTAATAAACCTTTTACGAATTAAATTCCAAATTTAATTGTTACGGGTCTCAAAGCCCGATTAACGTCCAACGACAACTTAATTAAAGTCCAATGGGCTTTTAATTAATATTCTTAAGGCGTGGACTTTTGGTCAACTCGGGTCAAACCCGCAACCAAAGTCCAATCCGGGATTTACCCTATAAGCCTTTAAATTAATTTTGGCCCATTAGGCCCAATTAAATTACAAAGGTCCATTATGTTGCATTTGGGCTTCATGGATGCGATTTTGGGCCCAATTGGATCCAACCAATTTTGCCTAAAACAAACTTTGTACAACAAAGCCCAATAAGCCCAATAACAACAATTCAAGCTCAATTTCCAAAATTAGCCCAATTAATTAAATTACACAAATCCAATTTCGTAATTTAATTACCTAAAGTGTATATCATGATTAATCACCCAAATTAACATTTCTAAAACATCAATTCATACAATTAATCATGCTCATTATCATCATCATATGTCCAACACATTTTGATTAAAATCAAACCCATTACATGCTTTAATACTCTCGGTAATGTGGACTAATTTTATGTCAATTCCGAATTCAATCCAATTAAATCCAAATTAACATTAAATCAACATCCTCAATCGTTTCAAGTCATCCAATGATCAACGAAACAAAATTGCCAAGATTTAGGGCATTCTCCTATTCGGCCAACACATCAAAATTGGGGAAATTTGTTCCAAACAATATTTAATCAAATTGATCCAACCAATCATCAATTAAAATACATTCAAGCATACTTTATCATCCAATTTCATAATTGCATGCTTAAATCAATTTTACCCAATTTCAAGCTTTATGACATACTTGGCAATTTGGGGATTTTCGTCCGATTCGAATTCAATCCAATTGATTCCGCAATCGACATTAAATCATCATCCCGAATGATTTCCAACACATCCAATTGTCGAAAATCAAAAATCCCAAGACATTAAAGGGCATCACTTTTTCGGCCAAGGAGGAAATTTGGGGAGGGAAAAATGATCCAATCAAATTTTCTTGAAATTGACCCAATCAATCTTCAATTCAAACACAATTAAGCATACAAATCCATCCAATTTAATTATCATGCTCAAAATCAAGTTTGCCCAAATTTTAGCCCTAACTTTTTCATGCTTTTAACCTAAGCTCTTATGCCATTGTTGGAGTTTCTATAGGTCCCAAGATCAAAACTCAAGCATGAATCATAAGTGAATACAACGACGGAAGTGCGGAATACTTACATCGAGCGGTTGAGCGACGATTTGGGCAACAAAATTCGAAATTCTGCTCACTTTTGCAAGGCAGTGGGCTGCTGTGAATAGTGAATTTCGCCCCTTGTCTTCAAGATTTGAAGCTCCAAGCTTCATTATTTGCTTCCCGGCTCATGGGTCACTACCCTATCACCTTGGCATGATCCCGGAGTGTGCTAGCACTCTTGTTTTGCCACAAAACACACTGCTTCCCTCCATTTTTGCTTCTTAAAAGTCGACAGTTCACTGCCTCAATGAACAACAAAAACGTGAGTGATAGAGGAAGAAGAAGAAGAAGAGAGAGGAGGGAAAGTGTATTATGCGTATTTGGTGATTACCAAAAGTGTATCTAATAAACTTGAAATGAAATTCAAATACATTTCCTACACATTTGGCTTTAATTGCCAACCACACACATCAGTCATCACATCAAGTCAACTCAATCAAGTTGTCAAGTCACATCACTCAAAGTGACAAGTGATTTGACGCTTGATGCGACTAATGATTTGACTTGCGTGCCGCACTCGAATTCGAAATGCGAATGCGCTCGCAAATAATCTTGGCTCGGATTCGCTAATTCTAAATTAACGAATTTTCCGTCGCGTCGGTAATTAAATGATTACGCCTAGCGAAATCACTATTCATGTCGCTAACGAATTAATTCTAAATTAATTTGCTCGCCCGAATTAAAATCTAATTTTAATTCCGCGTCGAAATCCAATTTCGTTAATATATCAAATATATTAATTAATCGATTAATTCCAAATTAATCATTCTCTCTCTTTAAATTGATATTTTATCCCAGATAAAATATCTCTATAATTAATCCCAGATTAATTTTCTCTCTCATCATATTAATCCCAGATTAATAAAAGTGCGAGTCAACGTCATCGGTGAATCTTTGGGAAGCGACCCATGAGATCCCCGGATATGTTGGTAGTCAAATCGGTCATCGGACTATCCGAACACGTGAGTACCAAGTACTACGTTTTACCGATTTACAAGACAAGGTTGGCTTCTAGCAAAACACCAAGTCTAACCAATTCTCCGGACATATCCATCTAAGAATATTTAAGATCTGTATAGCGTAGTAGTATACCAAGTATTGTGTATATCGGCCCAGTATCGGATAGTCACGTGCTAGGGCTGGGGCTGGGGTTGGATAAGTGTCTGCCCCGTCCGAAGCACATGTCGGATGTCTGGTAACTAGTCTCTATAATCGGATATGCATGACCTAGTCATAATATCCCGATGGTTGCGCAACACTTAAGAGCACTAATACCGTATCCTGCGTGACATCATCTCCACTATGACTGAAGTGATACTTCCGTCTTGACATCACACCCAATACTCTACGATTCTCAATATACCCAGCAGTTGGCGTACACAGAACCGGTAGAGTCCTAGACGACCTCAACTAAAGTATATTGATTGTCATAAGCATTAGCGGTGCAAGTCTCAGGTTAAGACCAAATACACCTACCCTGATGTCGGACTCCCATAGACACATAGTCATAATACCAATGGGATTCCGAGGGGTCTATCTAGAGCGAAGCTGCTTCCCGTACCATCGGTGAAACACAACCTCCTATCGCACTTGCATAAGTATCCAATACTTAAATATATGAGAACTATGCCGTTGTGCCCTCACAGAGCGCACAAGTGCAATACTAGCCTATTCTGCATTATCGATGTCCTGTCTCGATAATACTCCGGCTAGGGATATTTAATGATTAATCCTTCGTGGACTGATACTGTCTCATATCATTCTCAATCCAGGAACTAATCATATGGACCTCTCTTCATTTATATCTAGGTGATCTAATCACAAATGATAAGAGTGCAATCTCCTTGTCACATAGTTAATTTGCTACAACAACACAATGATCTGTGCAAATAGTAACGCTATGGGTCATTTTGTCCAACATATTCATGGTGAAGTTAGTGGCCCATATCTAGCTAGATTAGATGTGAACATGAATATTTCGTGACCTTAACGGATGTGGCATCACGTTATGGTTATGTGTTTCTTTTGAAGAACACAAATCGGAAACTTTAAAGTTTCGACACGAAGTAAATAAACAGATCGGGTATAGTATTATTCCGCCACGGTAGGATCGTAATGGAAAATACTTAAGCAGTAAGTTTCATACGTACATGAAAGAGTACGGTATTGTTTCATATGAGGACTCCTCCTAAGACACGTCAGTTAGACGGTGTGTCCGAACTAAAAACCAAATTTTTTTGGACATGATAAGGTTTATCACGAGTCGCTCTGAGCTACTGTTTCCTTCAATAGGATATGTATTAACAGTGCAAAACTTATTTAGAATAAGGTTCCATATAAATCTGTTTGACGGATGTCATGTAGGATATGAACAGGGAAGAAACGAGGTTTCTCATTCCTGATAATTTGGGTATGCCAGGCATAACATTTGGATGATACCAAACTAAGGATCCAAATTGGATAAGTGCCAATATAGGTTATCCTAAGGGAAACCATAAGTATAGTACTTATAAATCTCACATGAGAACAATGTGATTGTTGCTCACCATGCGGTTTTTCCTGAGAGGAATACCGATATGCAGTGGTAAGTGGGAGGATAGTGATACTCGATGAAAATCGGAGTAATACTGTTCAAGGCACGAAGTCCTTAATGGAACACAAATAGTTCATCTATGATGAATCTATACCATTAATCTTCAAATACAGAAGAAACTAGTAGATCGGATAGAGTCAGAAAACAACCTAGGGTATGGGTTTCTGATCTAACCTCATAAAGATGTCAATCTTATAAAGGTATATCCACCGGCTACGTTTTGAGGAAGTGATACGAGGTATCGACTCCCTATTATGCCAAAGTGCCATGAGTCCGAAATGGATTCCATGTATAACAACTATTTTGGATACTAGTTGTTGTACCACAAGGCATTGTGCCTATTGGTACCGTAAACGTCTTCAAGGAAGACATATATGGATGGCAACATACCAACGTACAAAGCTAGGCTTGTGACTGAAGGTATCGTTATCAATATTGTGTTAATAATGGTTCAACCTTTTACCTGTTGCCATGCAAATCCATTTTGAAGATGCTTGTAGATAACTGCATATTTCATTTATGAAATGTGTCAGTTGTAGATCAAAATCGCTTTCCTGAAAAGGAAACCTCTTGGAGGATTCTTACAACATCCTGACGATTTTATATAACCGACAAACAAGGTTTGCGGGTTATTCGATCCATGTTTGGATTGAAGCAAGCATAAGGTTCTTGGAACTGACGTTTTGATGTAATCATAATGGTTTATGATTTAATTCAAAACGAAATAATTCTTGTGTATATAAGGAGGTTAGTGGGAGAGCGCACTGACAGTTAAATTCCCATATAGCAATTGATGAAAGCTTGGCTTTCAATAGAAATTCTCCGTAGAATTCTGGGGAGTAACAACCTTTATTCAAGGAATAAAGATCTACTGGGATAGATTTGGAGTTGTTAACACTCTCTGGGAAATTGTACATTTAAAATGTACTTGTATTGGTGTCTCATACGCTTCGAGCACATGGAGTCACGATCAGGTCAATCCAAGTGATAGTCACTGGATTGAAGTTAAGAACATCTGTTAGTATCTCAGAGAACTAAAGATGCTATCTTAAACTATGGAGAAGGAGAACTTGAAGTGACTGGGATCACTGCTGCAAGTTTCCAAACAATTAAATACTACGGTACTATAAAAGTTTGAACACTGGGATAGTGAGCTCGAAATCTTCCTAGCAAGATAACTGTTGCAGAATAAACAACAAATGCGGATTATTGCTGCAGCTGAGGCAGCAATAGAAGCCATTTGGGTCGAAAATAAATCTAATTAGATTAGATATAGTTATGTTAGCGGCTGAGCTAGGTGTCAGCACAGGCTAAGGAATTAAAGGTCTCATCGATGATCCAGATATATACTTCTATATCATCTGATTCGTTCGGATCACACATCGTGGCGATGTGATGATCGTATAAATCGCGTCAGACGATTATCAAACAAATCCGCTGACGAAAACCTTTCCTCAGCAATTTGAGCGAACCGTACATAGTTCGGGTGTGGGACACTTGAGTGACTGGCTATGTGCCAAGTGGGAGATTGTTGTACAAAATGACCCATAGCGTCACTATTTGCACCGATCATTGTGTTGTTGTAGCAAATTAACTATGTGACAAGGAAATTGCACTCTCATCATTTGTGATTAGATCACCATAGATATATAAATGAAGAGTGGTCCCTATGATTAATTCCTGGATTGAGAATGATATGAGACAGTATCAATCCCTGAAGGTTTAATCATTAAATATCCCTAGCCGGAGTATTATCGAGACTGGACATCGATAATGCGGAATAGGCTAGTATTGCACTTGTGTGCGTTGTGAGGGCACAACGGCATAGTTCTCATATATATAAGTATCAGATACTTATGCAAGTGCGATAGGAGGTCGTGTTTCACCGATAGTACGGGAAACAGCTTCGCTCTGGATAGACCCCTCGGAATCCCATTGGTATTATGACTATGTGTCTATGGGAGGTCGAAATCAAAGTAGGTATGTATAGTCTTAACCTGAGACTTACATCGCTAATACTTACGATAATCGATAGACTTTGGTCTTGGTGGTACAGGGCTTTAACCGGTTCTGCGTACACCACTTCTGGGTTTATCAGAGAGTCGTAGTGTATTGGGTGTGATGTCAAGACGGAAGTATCACTTCAGTCATAGTGGAGATGATGTCACGCAGGATACGGTACTAGTGCTCTTGAGTGATGCGCATCCAATCGGGATATTGTGACCAGGTCATGAATATCCGATTATAGAGATTATGTTACCAGACATCCGATATGTGTTTCGGACGGGGCAGACACTTATCCAGCCCCAGCCCTAGCACGTGACTATCCGATATTGGGCCGATATGCATGATACAATGGTATACTATGCTTGATACAGATCTTAATATTCTTAAATGGATATGTCCGGAGAATTGGGTAGACTTGGTGCTTTGCTAGGAGTCGACCTTGTCTCGTAAATCGGTAGAACGTAGTACTTGGTACGTACGTGATTCGGATACTCCGACGACCGTACTTACTGCCAACTTATCCGGAGATCTCATGGGTCGCTTCCCGATAATCCACCGATGACGCATAACTCGCACTCTTAAATAATCTGGGATTATATAGAAGAGAGAGAAAATTAATCTAGGATTAATTGCGGAGATATTTTATCTTGGATATAAAATATCGTCTAGAGAGAGATAAACATTAATTTGGAATTAATCGGTAAATTAATATATTCGATATATTAATGAAATTAGATTTCGACGCGGAATTAAAATTAGATTTTAATTCGGGCGAACGAATTAATTTAGAATTAATTCGTTAGCGATGTGAATAGTGAATTCACTAGGCGTAATCATTTAATTACGACGCAATGGAAAAATCGTTAATTTGGAATTAACGAACCCGAGCCCGAGTGTGATTGCGAGCGCATTCGTATTTTGAATTCGAGTGCGGCATCGTAAGCGCATCAAGCGTCAAATCATTAGTCGCATCAAGCGTCAAATCACTTGTCACTTTGAGTGATGTGACTTGACAACATGTCACTTTATTAAAGTGACTTGATGTGAATAGTGATGGACTTGACATAAAGTGTAAAAGCATTTTGGAGGGAAAACTTTATGGATTTGGCTCCAATATTCATTTGATTTATTTGATAAAGTTAAATGAAAATTGATTATCTATTTTTGGAAAATATATATAATCAATTTTTGCTTTACATTTCATTAAGTTAACAACACATTTTCTCTCTCATTGTCTCCTTCACTTTCACGCCCAAAATGGGGCAAAACTTACTGGGTTTTCATCAAGAAAAACGTGAGCAAAGGGAAGCCAAGAGTTGGGTTTTTGTGGCAAAAATCGCAAGTGCTAGCACACTACGAGACTTGCGAAGGTGGTAGGGAGGTTCACCCATGAGGCGGGACTTATCCGACGGAGTTTGGAGCTTCGAAATGACACCCGAAACTGCCAAACCAGTGAGCATGAACTGCAGCTGTGGGCGCACCAAACCAGTGGGTTTTGCGGCTTCAATCGTCTTCAAATCGACTCAACTGATCGATGTGAGTATTCCGCTACCTCCGTTGATGTATTCACACATGTATTTCATGTCTTGTATGATCTTGGGACCTAGATAATAACCAACAGTTGTCACTTGATTGATTGATGTTGGTGGTTGAGGGCATTTATTCATTGACTTTTGAAAATTGAAAAATGGTTTTTGTTAATTGATTTTTGGAAATTAATTAACATTTAAACATTTCATTTTCTCTTTCTTGGCATACGATTTTGGAGCCAAAACCTTCTTCTCTCTCACACGGTTTTCACCTTCTATTTTCTCTTCTGTTTTCTGTCCAGAAATGCCGAGAAAGTGAAGGGAAACCAATGGTGTTTTTGTGGCAAAAACACCAAGTGCTAGCACACAAATGAGTCCATACAAAGGTGATAGGGAACTCACTACAAGAGCAAGGAATCAACATAAGCTTGGAGCTTCCATGGAGGACATCAATGGCCGAAAATGGGGATGACAGAAACTGCCACTGCCGAGCTTGGAGGTAGCCAGAAAATCAGATTTTTGTTGTCCAATGCGTCGCTCAACCGATCGATGTGAGTATTTCGCGACTTCTTTGATTGTATTTACACTTGTTTCATGTTTGATAATTGATCTTTGGACCTTAGAGAATCCAACAAGCCATTGGCTGGACTATATCAGACATTCGAGGCATTAGTCCATCATTTTGCATGAACAAAATTATGATGAACGACGAGTATAAATCCATAGTGGAGCATCAACAGAGACTAAATCCAATCATAAAGGAGGTCGTAAAGAAAGAAATCATTAAATGGTTGGATGCCGGCATCATGTACCCCATCTCTGACAGTAAGTGGGTGAGTCCTATGCAATGTGTGCCAAAGAAAGGAGGAATGATTGTAGTCACAAATGAAAAGAACGAGCTGATACCAACAAGAACGGTAACTTGATGGAAAGTATGCATGGACTACAGGAAGTTGAACAAAGCAACAAGGAAATATCATTTCTCGCTACCATTCATTGACCAGATGATAGAAAGACTGGTAGGACATGAATTCTACCATTTTCTGGACGGATACTCAGGGTACAATTAGATTACCATCGCCTAGAAGATCAGGAGAAAACCAGTTTACATGTCCGTATAGTACTTTTGCTTTCCGTAGGTTGCCATTTGGATTATGTAATGCTCCAACCACATTTCAACGTTTCATGATGGCCATCTTCTCAGACATACTGGAACAAAGTATGGAGGTTTTCATGGATGATTTCTCTATGTTTGGAGACTCTTTCGACCACTGCTTGCAAAATCTAGAAAAAGTGTCACAAAGATACGAAGATACTAACCTGGTACTCAATTGGGAGAAATGCCACTTCATGGTGTAGGAAGGGAATGTCTTGGGACATCGGATCTCACAAAAGGGAATTTAGGTAGACAAAGCAAAGAATGAAATAATAGAAAAACTACCTCCACCATCATCTGTCAAGGGGATTCACAGTGTTCTCGGACATGTGGGATGTTACAAAAGATTTATCAAAGACTTCTCCAAGATTGCTAAACCTCTATGCCATCTGCTGGAGAAAGATGTGCCTTTCAATTTCACCAAATAATGCCATGAAGCTTTTGAGATCTTGAAACATAAGCTGGTCTCTGGCCCTCATTATAGTAGCACCGTAGTAGACCCTTCCATTTGAGGTGATTTGCGATGCTAGTGAATTTTGCTGTAGGTGCAGTTTTGGGACAAAGAAAATCAAAAATTTTCCACACCATTTACTATTCTAGCAGAACTCTGAATGAAGCATAACTCAACTACACAACAACTGAAAAGAAGCTGCTCGCAGTTATGTTTGCTTTTGATAAATTTTGATCTTATCTGCTAGGTCCCAATGTGGTGGTCTACACAGATCATTCAGCAATCAAATACCTGATCACGAAGAGAGATGCCAAGCCCAGATTGATTCGTTAGGTGCTTCTGCGGCAATAATTTAACATGAAGATCCGAGACAGTAAATGGACAGAAAACCAAGTGGTAGATCATTTATCGAGGCTCGAAAATGAAGAAACAACTGGCAATGAGATGAAAATCAAAGAAACCTTTTCAGATGAACAGTTGTTTTCCATCAAATAGTAGGATGTCCCTTGGTATGCTGACTTTGTAAACTACATAGTATCGAGAAAATGGCTGTTGGAATGGACACATCAGCAACGAAAGAAGTTCTTTAAGGAAGTCAAACACTATGTCTCAGATGAGCCGTACATGTTCAAACACTATGCAGATCAATTACTGAGACGTTGTGTTCCACAATAGGAGGTCAACAGTGCCCTACAACATTGTAATTCATCACCATATGACGGACACTTCAGCGGAGATAAAACTGCAGCCAAAGTCCTATAATCAGGTTTGTTCTGGCCCACTCTGTTTAAATATGCTTACTTATTTGTTGTTCAATGTGACAAGTGTCAGAGAACATAAAATATTTTGAGGAGAAATAAAGGACCTCTTCAAAACATTCTCGAATTTGAGATATTTGATGTATGAGGGATTGATTTTATGAGACCCTTTGTTCCATCATTCGGAAACTTGTACATTTTGGTTATAGTAGACTACGTCTCCAAAGGGGTTGAAGCAATAACACTACCATCAAATGATTCAAAAGTGGTGATAAAATTCCTTAAAAAGAATATTTTCACTTGCTTCAGAACACATCGGGAAATTATTAGTGATGGTGGCACACACTTCTACAAAAGATATTTCGATGCACTCCTATCCAAAAATGGAGTTACTCATAAAGTTGCCACTACTAACCATCCACAGTCAAATGGACAGGTTGAAGTTTCAAATAGGGAGATCAAAAGAATCTCGGAGAGAACTGTTGGATCAACAAGGAGGGACTGGTCTACAAAACTGGATGATACATTATGGGCCTACCGGAAAGCTTATAAAACATCTATTGGTATGTCTCCATATCGAATGGTGTTTCGGAAAGCATGTCATTTGCCAGTGGAACTTGAACATAAAGCATACTAGGCACTGAAGAAGTTAAATCTTGATCTAGAAGCACCAAGAGATAAAATGATCCACCAACTCAACAATTAGGTGTTGGGATATTGATTGTTCCCATGTCTGTTGAAATTGTTGACATAATGCATCGTCTCTTGCTGTTTATTTGGGTATGGTCCTCCCCTATATGGTGAACTTGTGGATCCAATATTGCCTGTTTCCATGAATTTTCATATCTGATCAAGCTTAGTATTCACTACTGAGTTGGCTCCAACTTTATAAATTCCTGCAATTCTCTAGATCATGCTCCTTTCTATTGGCCACAAGGAATTGTTGTTAGCCATTTCTTCGATTAAGTCTCAGGCTTGATCTTCTCATTTTGCCATCAAAGCTCCTCCAGCAGCAGCATCAATTGTGGTTCTCATCAGTCCAGAAAGTCCATTATAGAAAGTTTGGACTTGAAGCCATTTTGGAATCTCGTGGTGAGGACATTTCCGGAGCAAATCCTTGTACCATTCCCAAGCTTCATAGAGAGTTTTCGAGTCTTGTTGTACAAATGATGTGATGTCATTCCTCAGTTTTACTGTTCTGGCTGGTGGAAAATACTTTGCAAGGAATTTGGTGGCTAGAGTGTTCCAAGTTGTGATGGAACCCGCTAGTAGTGAATGTAGCCAAGCCTTAGCTTTGTCTTTTAAGGAATATGGGAAAATCCGCAGTCTCATTACTTTTTCAGCTGCTCGGTTGTAATTGAAAGTGCCGTAAACTTCCAGGAAGTTACTGATGTGGGCATTAGGATCTTCAGTTGCATTTCCTCCAAACTACACTGCCTGATGAATCATGTGAATGCATATTTTGATGTCACACGTATTTGCTGGTAAGGGAGGAAGTACAATATAGGAAATGAAGCCGTCAACCACCGCAATGGTTCTGTCTCGAATGGGAATTGGTGGGGCAACTTCTAAAGGATCAGGTTCCATGTTAACGATTACTTCTTAGCCTTCTCACCTTTCCCTTCTCAACTGTCTGATGGTTCTTTCGATTTCTGGGTCAAACGGTCAGAGTTTAAAGCTTCTAGTTCATCTCATGTAGTGTCTGAGAACCTGAAATAGAAGAAAACAGAAATAATAAGTACAAATAAATTAGACACAAGTAACGTATCTAACCCCAAAACTAATAGTGAAAGATAAATAAGTCCCCGGCAACGGCGCCAAAAACTTGAACGGTGTTTTCACACGAGTATAACGCAAATGCACATATCGTTCAAGTAGTATAAAAAGTATCGATACCACGAGGACTTAATACCTAAGCTATTAATTTTATGAGGTCAAATGATTACTAGTATCTATTAGATTGATTGTTTGATTGGAATGGTGACTTAAATTTAAAACAAGTAAATAAAATGGCGCGAAAATAAATTAAAGAAAATTCAATAATAAGAAACTATCCAGGGTTGTGATTTCTTCCAATATCTTTTTAAAAGATGAAGTGGTTATTTCATGTTTGTGTAATATATTGGTTTACTAACCTGGAACACAAAATTCTACAAAAGCCTCTGTCGATGGTCAGATGCAAATACCCAGTGTAATCCGATTAAATCATATGCTTATGTCAATCAAATTACTTGAATTCATTAAGATTAAGTTCCAATTGTGGTTACCCCCGCCCGACAAGTATATGTCTATCATGTAAGAAATCTATTAAAGGGTTATTTATCCTCAAGGAAGATCGTGGGCTATTAACTCTAAGGCTGAAACCTAAAATTCATTTGTCAAGTTTATTTTCAATTTACAAAATCAATCTTATTAATGGCCAGTTAACAAGAAGTATTAACCTTAAAACATAATAAATAAACCTTTATATTACCCAAACTATAAAATAACCCCTTATAAACCGGTGATATTGGAATTCATCACAACCCCAGATAACGGGCTTAGTTACGATACATATCTAAGGCTAATGAAAACTTAAATTTAAAAGACATAAAGTAAATATTGAAAAGTAAAAGCTAAAAGTAAAAATGTAAAATTACAATAAAATAAAATAAAATGCTAGGGTTAAAGGATCCACTTTTATTACTACTATTTTAGATATCTCCATTAATATAATTTATTAACTTGTGTGATATTTGTTAGACATTATGACCCATAGCGTCACTGTTTTGTAAATGATATTGTATTATTGTACAAAATTAACTATGTGATAATGAAATTGCCTTTTGCCGTTTTGTAATTTATTTACTCTGATATATAAATGGCGAAAGTCCATATGATTAATTCCGTATTGAGATGATATGAGACAGTATCAATACATAAAGGTTTAAATCATTAAATATCCCTAGTCGGAGTATTATCGAGATCGGACATCGATAATGCGAAATAGACTAGTATTGCACTTGTGCATGTTGTGAGGGCACAACGGCATAGTTCTCATATATTTAAGTATATGATACTTATGCAAGTGCGATAGGAGGTTGTGTTTTACCGATGGTACGGAAAACAGCTTCGCTCTGGATAGACCCCGCGGAATCCCATTGGTAGTATGTCTGCGTGTCTATGGGAGGCCGCATCAGGGTAGGTGTATATGGTCTTAACCTGAGACTTGCATTGCTAGTACTTGCGACAATAGGTAAACTTTGGTTTTGGTGGTTGGGGGACCTTAACTGGTTCTGTGTTCACCTCTTCTGGGTTTATCAGGAATCGTAGTGCACTGGGTGTGATGTCAAGATGGAAGTGTCACTTCAGACGTATGGAGTTGATGATCACGCAGGATACAAAACTAGTGCTCTATAAAAGGTTGCAACCGTCGGGACAATATGACTAGGTCAGTATTGCCCGATTTAAAGAGACTAGTTGCTTGATGTCCGATATATGTTTCGTACGGGGCAGACACATTTCCAGCCCCAGGCCTAACATGTGATCATCCGATACTGGATCGATGTACGCAATACTGCGGTATACTACGCTTGATATAGATCTAATATTCCAGTAAGAATATTTCTGGAGAATTGGGTAGGCATGGCGCTTTGCTAGAAGCCAACCTTGTCTTGTAAATCGGTAAAAACGTAGTACGAGGTACGTACGTGTTTGGATTATCCAACGACCGTATTTACTGCCAACATATCCGGAGATCTCTTGGGTCGCTTCCTGAAGATTCACCTATGATGTTTGATTCGAACTTTATCAATCTTGGATTAATAACGGAGAAACTTTATCTTGGATAAAATGCCTTATTAGGAGAGAGAGAGAGATCGATTAATCTGGAATTAATCGATAAAATAATATATTCGATATATTATTAAACGAAATTAGATTTCGACGCGGAATTAAAATCGGATTTTAATTCGGGCAAACGAATTAATTTAGAATCAATTCATTAGCGAACTGAATAGTAATTTCGCAAGGCGTAATTATTTAATTCACGTCGCGACGGAAATTCGTTAATTTGGAATTAACGAAACCGAGCCCGAAAGTGCTTGCTGACACATTCGTATTTTGAATCGAGTGATATCCGCAAATCACATCGCGATATCTCATTACTTAATACGAATAGATAGTGAATGTATCTAGTCACCTTTGAGGGATGATGCATTGTCTCTAATCTCAAAGTATGGTAATGATAGCAAATGATGGATTCATTTTGGAGGGAAAGCCATGCACGGTTTTGGAAGGATTTTTTGCATTAAAAAATTTTTTGGTATTAGATATCACTTCACTTTTCATTTTCCTTGGTCATTCACGTTTTTGGCATGCAAAGGAAACAAAATCAAAAGTGAAACACTCGCATCTCTTCCTCTCTTGCTCACGCCGTGAGCTGAACCAACAAGGCAGAAAATTGTTTTCTCATTCTCCATTTTTGCTAGCACAAGCAAGGAATCAAAGGAGGTGATAGGGAAACCACATTGGAGCTTGGAATACACAAAGTTTGGAGCTTTCAACTCTTTTCTCCTCTTGGCCGAAACTTCAAGGATCTTGGAGCTTCAACCTTTGTTCATCTTTTCATCACAAAAGCTTTGTAAGTATGATTCCGCCATGCTTCAAGTTTATTATATATATATTCATCTTGTTGTATTTCATAAGCTTAATCTTTCCTTGGGACTAATTATAGTAACCCACAATGGTATCATTGAGCTATGTTTAAGCATGAAATATATTAGGTTAAAATTTGGGTAAAATTGATTGAAGCATGTTCTTGTGAAATTTGATGAATGAGTATGCTTACATGTATATAGAATGATATTATATGGAATCAATTTTGAGAAAAATGCATTGGATGATTTTTCCCCAAAAATGTAACCTTGGCCGAATGGGTATGAACATTGGATGTGTTGGAATTTTTTGTGTACAAGATCATTGGATGACTTAAAACGTATACGGGACGTAGATTAGTGATTCAATCGGATTGAAAAACAAATCGACACAAAAATCTCACTTGGCCGAATACTAATGGACATGAAAATGGACTTGATTTTTGTTCAAATTAATGTTGGACATATGTTTTGAAAAATAGATGATTAATAAATTAAATTGGTATTTTGAAATATTTGGTTTAATGTATTAATCTTAGTTTTACACTTTAATTAATTGAATTTTAAAATTTGGAATATTGAAATTTAAATTAATGGGCTTAATTGTTAAATTGGGCTTGTAATATTATATTTGGGCATAATGGGCTTGGTTGGGCCAAGTAGATTTGGGCCAAAAGGATTGGATCCAATTTGGGCCTAAATCACTCCATTAAGTCCAAATGTAGTATAATGGGCTTTAAAGTTTAATTGGGCCTTATGGGCTTGAAATTGGTTTTGTGGCATTTAAGGGTGATTCCTTATTTGGGCTTGGTAATTGGGTTTGACCCACATTGACCAAAGCCCAAGCCTTAATAAATCAATTGAAAGCCCATCGGACTTTAATTAAACAAACATTGGATGTTAGTTGGGCTTTGAGACCCAATTAGATTAGATTTAGAATCTAAGTCTTTAAAGCACATTAAAAGTGTAAACATTTAATTTGGAATTAAATAATTGAATTAGTATTGAATACGAATTAAATTAGATTTAATAAGTAGTTCGATATAATTCGTAAATTCGTACCTTATGTACTTATTCTCAAACGAGTTGGACTCGCGCAAAATCAAAACCGTTGTTTGAACATTGGATGATCATTTAAACAAAGACTAATTAATTGGATTAGATTGGTTGTAAAAGGATGTCTTGTTTGAATATATATGTATGTGATGAATGAATAGTGTATATCGGATGGATATTAGAAGGGAAAGGGTAATTTTAGAAATTATTGTAAATTTAGAATTTATAAATTGGACCTGCGTGTCCAGCCTTATCTCTTTTATCTCTTTGTATTCTCTTCTCACCTAATTCCCCTCAATGCAAATGAGGTTTCTCTTATTGTATTAACAAGGGTAAAGGCAAGTCGACAAAAGCTTCTGGGAAGCCAAGGAACAAATCTCAAGATGTCTGCCTCAACTGCGGCAAAAAGGGTCACTGGAAACGTGACTGCCGAATGGGCAAGAGACACAAGGAGGATATCAAGGCAGGCAAGGCACCAGCCTCTGGTATGTTTGTTATTGAAATAAATATGACTACTTCTAGTCTTAAAAATTGGATTTTTGATTCTGGTTGTGCTGCTCATATTTGTACTGATTTGCAGGATCTGCAGAATAGCAGGATGCTGGCTTCAGGGGAGGTTGACCTACGAGTCGGAAACGGAACACCAGTTGCTGTTTTGGCTGTAGGGACTTTTGTTTTGGAACTGCCCTCAGGGCATGAACTTAAACTTTTGAACTGTTATTATATACCTAGTTTAACTAGGAATATTATATCTGTATCTTTGTTAACCCATCATGGGTACACTTTTGTATTTAGAAACACTGGGTGTTATTTATATAAAAATGATGCAGAAATTTGCACTGTTGTTGCAAATAATGGTCTTTATATTTTGAATGTAAATGAATCTCCTAAACACAAAATGACAAACAAAAGGCTCAAAAGGAGTAATCTAAAAGATGAAGCTTACATGTGGCATTGTCGTCTAGGACACATTAACAAGACTCGCATATCCACACTTTCGAAGAGTGGGTACTTGGACGGATTTGATCCTAATTCATATGATGTCTGCGAATCTTGTCTTTTAGGCAAAATGCCTAAATCACCTTTTAGCGGTAAAGGTGAACGTGCCACAGAACTGTTAGCCCTCGTTCATAGTGACGTATGTGGGCCCATGTCTAGCCAGGCTAGAGGTGGATATCGATACTTCGTAACCTTTACGGATGATGCATCACGTTACGGTTATGTGCATCTAATGATGCACAAGTCGGAAACCTTTGAGAAATTCAAAGAGTTTCGACACGAAGTTGAAAAACAAACGGGCAAGAGTATTAAGACATTACGGTCGGACCGTGGTGGCGAATACTTAAGTTATGAGTTTCAAGATTACTTGAAAGAACATGGTATTCTTTCACAGTGGACTCCTCCTGGAACACCGCAATTAAACGGTGTGTCTGAACGGAGAAACCGTACCTTGTTAGACATGGTAAGGTCAATGATGAGTCGCACTGAGCTACCAATATCCTTCTGGGGATACGCATTAAGCAGTGCAATACTTATTTTGAATAAGGTTCCGTCAAAGTCTGTTGAACAGACTCCATACGAGATATGGACAGGAAGGAAACCGGGTTTCTCTTTCCTGAAGATTTGGGGTTGCTGGGCATATGTTAAACGTTTGGAAGGTACCAAATTAGAACCCAAATCAGATAAATGCCTTTTCGTAGGATATCCTAAGGAAACCAAAGGATATTACTTCTATCACCCGCAAGAGAACAAAGTATTTGTTGCTCTACATGCATTTTTCCTTGAAAAGGAATTCTTAGATGCAGTGGTAAGTGGGAGGAAAGTGGAGCTCGATGAAAATCGTGGTGATACTGTTCCTGGCAATGAATCAACGACGGAACATGAACAGACCATCCGGGTTGAGTCTGTACCACAACCTTCATATACACAAGGACCGCGTAGGTCGGAGAGAGTCAGGACAGTACCTGAGAGGTATGGGTACCTGATCTCGCCTCATGTAGATATTAATCTTATTGAGGATAATGAACCGTCTACGTATGAGGAAGCAATACAAAATATTGATTCCGCTTTATGGCAAGAAGCCATGAAGTCTGAGATGGATTCCATGTATGCCAACCAAGTTTGGACACTGGTTGATGCACCAGAAGGTGTAAAACCTATTGGATGCAGATGGATCTTCAAGAAGAAGACCGACATGGATGGCAACATGCAAACATACAAAGCTAGGCTTATAGCAAAGGGGTATCGTCAACAATATGGTGTTGATTATGACGAAACCTTCTCACCCGTTGCCATGATTAAATCCATTCGGATAATGCTTGCAATAGCTGCATATTTCGATTACGAGATATGGCAGATGGACGTTAAAACCGCTTTCCTTAACTGAAACCTTTTGGAGGATGTTTATATGCAACAGCCTGACGGTTTTATCGTACCTAGACTTGCAAACAAGGTTTGTAAGTTAAATCGATCCATTTATGGATTGAAGCAAGCATCACGGTCATGGAATCAGCGTTTTGATGAAATCATAAAAGAATATAATTTCGTGCAAAACGAAGATGACCCTTGTGTATACAAGAAGGTTAGTGGGAGAGCACTGACTTTTATTGTCCTTTATGTCGATGATGTATTGCTTATAGGCAATGACATTCCCATGCTAACGTCGGTGAAAGCTTGGCTTTCATTAAAATTCTCCATGAAATATCTGGGAGAAGCAGCCTTTATTCTGGGAATAAAGATCTACCGGGATAGATCTAGAAAGCTGCTTGGACTCTCCCAGAGTACATATATTGACAAAGTGTTGAAGCGATTCAGCATGGATCAATCCAAGAAGGGATTGATGCCAATATTACGTGGTACCTCTCTGTCTAAGGACATGTGTCCTAAGACTCAAGAAGAAAGAGATAACATGAGTCAGATACCGTTCGCCTCGGCAGTCGGATCGATTATGTATGCCATGATATGTACACGACCTGATGTGTCATATGCTTTGAGCATGTGCAGTCGCTATCAGGCCGATCCAGGTGAAGGTCACTGGATGGCAGTTAAGAATATCCTTAAGTATCTTAGACGAACTAAGGATGCTTTCTTAATTTACGGAGAAGAGAACTTGTGGTATCTGGGTATGCCGATGCAAGTTTCCAAACCGACAAGGACGACTTCAAGTCGCAATCCGGGTACATTTTTTGTTTGAATAACGGAGCAGTGAGCTGAGAAATCTTCCAAGCAAGATACTGTTGCCGATTCAACGAGCAGAAGCGGAGTATATTGCTGCATCGGAAGCAGCAAAGGAGGCAGTTTGGATCCGAAAGTTCCTAATTGGATTAGGAGTAGTTCCGTTAGCAGCTGAGCCCGTTCCATTGTATTGTGACAATAACGGGGCTATAGCACAAGCTAAGGAACCAAGGTCTCATCAACGATCCAAGCATGTTCTTCGGCGTTACCATCTGATTCGGGAGATTATACATCGTGGCGATGTAAAAGTCGAGAAGGTCGCATCAGATAACAACATTGCAGATCCGCTAACGAAAGCTGTTTATCAGCAAGTGTTTGAACGACATATACATAGTTCAGGTATTAGATGCTTGAGTGACTGGCTATAGGCCAAGTGGGAGATTGTTAGACATTATGACCCATAGCGTCACTGTTTTGTAAATGATATTGTATTATTGTACAAAATTAACTATGTGATACATGAAATTGCCTTTTGCCGTTTTGTAATTTATTTACTTTGATATATAAATAGCGAAAGTCCATATGATTAATTCCGTATTGAGATGATATGAGACAGTATCAATACATAAAGGTTTAAATCATTAAATATCCCTAGTCGGAGTATTATCGAGATCGGACATCGATAATGCGGAATAGACTAGTATTGCACTTGTGCATGTTGTGAGGGCACAACGGCATAGTTCTCATAAATTTAAGTATAGGATACTTATGCAAGTGCGATAGGAGGTTGTGTTTTACCGATGGTACGGAAAACAGCTTCGCTCTGGATAGACCCCGCGGAATCCCATAGGTAGTATGTTTGCGTGTCTATGGGAGGCCGCATCAGGGTAGGTGTATATGGTCTTAACCTGAGACTTGCATCGCTAGTACTTGCGACAATAGGTAAACTTTGGTTTTGGTGGTTGGGGGACCTTAACTGGTTCTGTGTTCACCTCTTCTGGGTTTATCAGGAATCGTAGTGCACTGGGTGTGATGTCAAGATGGAAGTGTCACTTCAGACATATGGAGTTGATGATCACGCAGGATACAGAACTAGTGCTCTATAAAAGGTTGCAACCGTCGGGACAATATGACTAGGTCAGTATTGCCCGATTTAAAGAGACTAGTTGCTTGATGTTCGATATATGTTTCGTACGGGGCATACACATTTCTAGCCCCAGGCCTAACATGTGATCGTCCGATACTGGATCGATGTACGCAATACTGCGGTATACTACGCTTGATATAGATCTAATATTCCAGTAAGAATATTTCTGGAGAATTGGGTAGGCATGGCGATTTGCTAGAAGCCAACCTTGTCTTGTAAATCGGTAAAAACATAGTACGAGGTACGTACGTGTTTGGATTATCCAACGACCGTATTTACTGCCAACATATCCGGAGATCTCTTGGGTCGCTTCCTGAAGATTCACCTATGATGTTTGATTCGAACTTTATCAATCTTGGATTAATAACGGAGAAACTTTATCTTGGATAAAATGCCTTATTAGGAGAGAGAGAGAGATCGATTAATCTGGAATTAATCGATAAAATAATATATTTGATATATTATTAAACGAAATTAGATTTCGACGCGGAATTAAAATTGGATTTTAATTCGGGCAAACGAATTAATTTAGAATCAATTCATTAGCGAACTGAATAATAATTTCGCAAGGCGTAATTATTTAATTCAAGTCGCGACGGAAATTCATTAATTTGGAATTAACGAAACCGAGCCCGAAAGTGCTTGCGGACACATTCGTATTTTGAATCGAGTGATATCTGCAAATCACATCGCGATATCTCATTACTTAATACGAATAGATAGTGAATGTATCTAGTCACCTTTGAGGGATGATGCATTGTCTCTAATCTCAAAGTATGGTAATGATAGCAAATGATGGATTCATTTTGGAGGGAAAGCCATGCACGGTTTTGGAAGGATTTTTTGCATTAAAAAATTCTTTTGGTATTAGATATCACTTCACTTTTCATTTTCCTTGGTCATTCACGTTTTTGGCATGCAAAGGAAACAAAATCAAAAGTGAAACACTCTCCTCTCTTCCTCTCTTGCTCACGCCGTGAGCTGAACCAACAAGGCAGAAAATTGTTTTCTCATTCTCCATTTTTGCTAGCACAAGCAAGGAATCAAAGGAGGTGATAGGGATGAAAGAGTTCAATCAAAGTCCCAAGGATCACAAAACATGCATAAAAAACCACATATGAACACATCAAAGGAGGTGCGGAATATACTCACATTGAATTTTGGTTTTGATGAAATGAAGAAGACAAGCCATTTTCGTCCTCCATTGAGCTCGGCAGTAGCTCCTCCTTGCAGTGGGCTGTGCGATTTTGCTCCTCTTTGAACCTCCAAGAATCGGCCATGCATGAACTCCATTGAAGCTCCAAGCTTTGAGATTCCATGCTCACAAACTCACTTCCCTATCACCTTTGTATTCCTCCTAGAGTGTGCTAGCACTAATCATCTACTTTGATTTCTCTTCTTCAATCGGTCAAACCCAGATTTTTGAAGAACAAGAATCGGTTTCCAAAACCGGGAGGGAGAAGAAGAGAAAAGAGAGGGAGAGGAAGAGTTGTCGTGAATGGGAGAGAGAAAAGTAAAGTGAAATAAAAATTGTAAAAGGTTTTTATATTTCTAAAATAAAGAAAACCATTTTCCAATTCTTATTTTTACTTTTTCATTAAATACAAAAGTCAAAAATTAAAAAGTAAGAGTTGCTTTTTCAATTTCTACTTTTCCTTTAAGTCACATCACATCACTTTAAAAAAGTGACATGTTGTCAAGTCACATCACTCAAAGTGACAATTGATTTGACAATTGACGCGACTAACGATTTGACGCTTGATGTGACTTGCGTGCCACGCTCGAATTCGAAATGCGAATGTGCTCGCAATCACTCTCGGGCTCGGGTTCGCTAATTCCAAATTAACAAATTTTCCGTCGCGTCGTAATTAAATGATTACGCCTAGCGAATTCACTATTCACGTCGCTAACGAATTAATTCTAAATTAATTCGTTCGCCCGAATTAAAATCTAATTTTAATTCCGCGTCGAAATCCAATTTCGATTAATATATCAAATATATTAATTTTATCGATTAATTCCAAATTAATCGTTCTCTCTCTTTAACGATATTTTATCCGAGATAAAATATCTCCGTAATTAATCCAGATTAATTTTCTCTCTCATCGAATTAATCCCAGATTAATTCTATCTCTCTCTTCTAATTAATCCCAGATTAATCAAAGTGCGAGTAATACGTCATCGGTGAATCTTCAGGAACCGACCCATGAGATCTCCGGATATGTTGGCAGTAAATACGATCGTCGGACTGTCCGAACACGTAAGTACCTCGTACTACGTTTATATCGACTTACAAGACAAGGTTAGCCTCTAGCAAAACGCCATGCCTACCCAATTCTCCAGAAATATTCTTACAGGAATATATAGATCTGTATCAAGCGTAGTATACCGTAGTATTGTGTATATCGGCCCAGTATCGGATAATCACGTGCTAGGGCTGGGGCTGGATAAGTGTCTGCCCCGTCCGAAGCACATGTCGGATGTCTGGTAACATAGTCTCTATAATCGGATATACATGACCTGGTCACAATATCTCGATTGGTTGCGCAACACTCAAGAGCACTAGTACCATATCCTGCGTGACATCAACTCCAATATGACTGAAGTGACACTTCCGTCTCGACATCACACCCAATACACTACGACTCTCTGATAAACCCAGAAGCGGTGTACACAGAACCGGTTAAAGCCCTGTACCACCAAGACCAAAGTCTACCGATTATCGCAAGTATTAGCGATGCAAGTCTCAGGTTAAGACTATACACACCTACCTCGATTTCGGCCTCCCATAGACACATAGTCATAATACCAATGGGATTCCGAGGGGTCTATCCAGAGCGAAGCTGTTTCCCGTACCATCGGTGAAACACAACCTCCTATCGCACTTGCATAAGTATCCAATACTTATATATATGAGAACTATGCCGTTGTGCCCTCACAACGCGCACAAGTGCAATACTAGCCTATTCCGCATTATCGATGTCCAGTCTCGATAATACTTCGGCTAGGGATATTTAATGATTAATCCTTCGGGGATTGATACTGTCTCATATCATCTCAATCCAGGAACTAATCATATGGACCTCTCTTCATTTATACATCTATGGTGATCTAATCACAAATGATGAGAGTGCAATTTCCTTGTCACATAGTTAATTTGTACAACAACACCGTGATCTGTACAAATAGTGACGCTATGGGTCATATTATCCAACAAGGGAAACCACCTTGGAGCTTGGAATACACAAAGCTTGGAGCTTTCAACTCTTTTCTCCTCTTGGCCGAAACTTCAAGGATCTTGGAGCTTCAACCTTTGTTCATCTTTTCATCACAAAAGCTTTGTAAGTATGATTCCGCCATGCTTCAAGTTTATTATATATATATTCATTTTGTTGTATTTCATAAGCTTAATCTTTCCTTGGGACTAATTATAGTAACCAACAATATTACCAACCAGCCATATAGGCGGTAACCTGATTAAGTCAAATTAATCATTAATTACCAACCGACCAACAATGCGGTATCCTTGCTTAGCCAGGTTAAAACCAATTTATTATTAATTACCAACCGGCCAATATAGCGGTATCCTCATTAAGTCAAGTTTTAAATAGTTATTATATTTTAATTAAGGGAGATTAATCTAAATAGCAATAATAAAAGTTTTACTTTTCACCCTAATAGGGGGAAGTTACCTCCTCATTGCTGAATAGTAAAAACTGAAAAAGTAAAGAAACTAAATTACTATTACAAAAAGTAAATAAAATTAAATATAGAACTGAAATTTAAACAAACTAGATACAAACTCCTTATTATTATCATAGAATTCAGAGAGGAAGGTACATCTTAAAACTAAAATTTCAAGCTGAATTTATAGGAGTCAGTAGGCCTCTCACATCGCGACGCGTGGCATTGCACTTGCGTCGCGACTCGATGACGTGGCACACGCTGATTGGCTGCTTTGATTCCCTTATCTGCAGACATGGCATTTTGGATGACTAATTCAATAATTATCCAGACGTGGAGATGACGTGGCGATGACGTGGTAACACGTGGCGATGTTGATTGTCTGCACCGTGTGATTGTGACACGTGTCATGAGATGATTGGCTTATGATGATGTGGTTGACACGTGTCACGCTGACTCAGAATGTGACTGATGTTGACGATACGTGGCTAACACGTGCACGTGGCGATGGTGATTGTCGGAAGCATGTGATGATGACACGTGGCATGGCGCACGTTAGCATCCGGCGCATTTTAGAAAAATCCCTTTGATTGGTCCACGTGTCCCGGTACACATTAGCAGAGGTGCGGCGCACGTTAGCGGTCGCGATGCAGGCTGCGCGTCGCGACATGCTAAATGACCATTTTGTCTGTTTTGTCCTCTTTCACTGTTTTAGCCCCGAATCACCTCCAAAGAGTCCTGAAACTTTATTTATCTACAAAATAACACAAAACACATCAAAATATTCAAAAAGCTCAAGAAACTATACAAAATATTAGGTCAAATGAGTGGGAAATAGTGATACATTTATCACTCATCAATAAGCGGTAAATATATCAGTATTTACCGTCCATTTTACTTGATATTTTATTTAGTTTCTGGAGTATTGTGAATATTTTTATGTGTTTTATGTTATTTTGCAGATAAATAAAGTTTCAGAACTCGGTGGAATTGAATCGGGGCTAAAACGGCAAAAGTCGGATCAAAATGGGCAAATTGGGAAATTTTCTGTTCACGCGTCGCGACGCGTAACATCCTTTGTGTCACAACACGTCATAATTATGTACCCTACAGACACGCATCATCGATGATGTCATCATTGTAACCCGCGTAACGATACAGAACCCTCAACTCATCGCGACGCCATGCCAATAATTCTACCGACACCTACGTGTCATCATTTCGTCGAATCAACGGCGTGTCGCGATGCATAAGTGTTTTGCATTGTGACGCGCGGGGTAGAATTTTGCCTATAAATAGAAGCTGAAATCAGATGAAAATTCATACATTTTTCTGCGTATTTCCTTATGAATACTAAGAAGATTGTATCTTGTTTGTTTATTTATAGCTTTCTTGTATTTAGTTGTTATTTTATGCAATAGTTCATTATTTTTTTTACTTTATAGTATGAGGAGGTAACTTCCCACTGCTGGGGTGAAGGGTAAAGCTTTTATTACTAATATTTAGATTAATCTTCCTTAATTATAATATATTAACTATTTTAAAACCTGACTTAATAGGATACCGCCTTTATGGTTTGTTGGCTTTAATTAAATTGATTTTAACCTGACAAAATTGGATACCGCCTTTATGGTCAGTTGGAATTAATCATAAATTTGACTTAATCAGGATACCGCCTATATGGTTGGTTGGTAATGTCTTGCAAAGTTTATATATTATAATAATGGAGATATCTAGATTTGAAGTAATAAAAATCTATCCTCTAACCCCAGCATTTTCTTTATTGTTAATTTATCTTTTTAATTTCCAAGCTTTACTTTATGTCATTTACTTTATTTATGTCATTATTATTTCTAGATATGAGTGGTAACTAAACCTCTTATCTATGGTTGTGATGAATTCCAATATCACCGTTTTATAAGTGGTTATTTTGTGTCTTGGGTAATATAAAGATTTATTTATTGAGTCTTAAGCTTAATATTTCTTATTAAACAGTCATTAATAAGTTTGATTTGGTAAAATTAAATTAAACTTGACGAAGAAATTTTAGGTTTTAGCCTAAGACTCAATAGCTCACAATCTCATCTTGGGGCATGGTGACCCTTAGGTAGATTTCCTTCCAGGATAGACATATACCTGTCGGGCGGGGGTATCCATAATTGGAACTTAATCTTAAGAATTTAGGTAATTTGGTTAACATAGACATATGATTAATTGTTTTACTTTGGGTGTTTGCATCTGACCATCGACAGAGGCTTTTGCATAATTTCGTGTTCCAGGCTAATAAACTGATATATTACACAAATATGAGATAGTTACTTCATCTTTAAAAGATATTAGAAGAATTCACAACCCTAGATAGTTTTATAATATTGATTTTTCGTTTAATTTAATCGCAATACAATGAGATTTTTATAAGTCATATACTACACTCCTGAGAGTCACTCTCTCTGGTTACTTTGCTTATTTGAGTCTTTACTTCCTCAAGGTATTCCAGTTAAACGATGCCCTCTAGATTTGAGTTGATTTACTATGACTTCAACTATTCTATCTTATATAGAATTTTGCCACCTCCTATTTTTTATCTATATTTTATTGTATTTATTGGTTCAACCTTCTAGGCGACTCGTAATCCATATATTTAGTCAAGTATTGTTCTTTAGTTGTTCTTCCTCTTACTGGATTCTAAGGTGGGAATAGATACATACTTACATGTTTTGTTAGGTGTCTAAATACTTACCATAGTCGGGGTTATTGAAAGGAAAATTTTATGTCCATACTGTTGGAAACTGAATTAACTAATCCATGCTTTAGGGTTCCTTACTTGTTATTAATAATCCTAAAGTCATCACTTACATTACTGTCTCCAAACTACATTACCTATATTACTATACATACTGAACTCTTTTATCACATCTTGTTTCCTGCTTACTATTTTCATATCCTGTTTCGTTGCTTTATGTCATGCTATTGAGGCTAATGGTGATTCGTTCTTCTGACTACTTCCTAGACCTCTACTCTCTGCTCTTGCTATAAGTCACAATTATGGCACTATGTTCTACCATTCATACTGGTACTTTTGTCAATCTTAAATATCTCCAGCCTCTTTTATACTTCCACAGATTTCTACTAGCTTTAGGCTGATCTGTAGGACCTACTATGCTTGATCTATTCTGAGGACTTCTACTAGTACTGTAAGCCTCGTGCTGACTTATCTAGATCTTTAGACTATACCGAGTTCTCTTATTTATATCTTCTGAATCTTCATGAATTCTTTTTTAGGTTATCTATCTTCCAAGGTTTTCTATTTCAGGCTCCTTTACGGTTATTTATATCTATACTGGTAGGGACTAGGGAAAATATTTTATGTCTCGATGAGTTTCGGTATCCTTGTTCTGGTACTCGATGTCCTGGTAGAGTCTAATTCTCATTTAAAGTGGGTATGAGTTAGGCTCCATCAGGATAGCTCCCTAGACTGACATCACACACGGGTGAGGATCTGGGTAGGTCGGGTCCTTATTGTATTCTTTGGTTAGAGCAACCAATTATTTTTCTGATGTCATTCATCTTATTTGCTTGCGGGCCTGGGTTAGGGGAATCTAGAATCTCTGAATTCTTATGGCATCTCACATCTACTAGAAGCCTCTATGACTATTTCTGATTTCTTGCTTCTTCTACCTTATGGTTGTCCTTGGTTATAGAGGAACTCGCTATCTACACGAGCTGCTCAAGAGCTATTGGATATGCTTGGAAGAATTTTCTGAGGAGGAAATGAATCTTACTCTGAGGGAGGAAACTTTACTGAGGTCTACTCGGTATTTTAGTCTTGTTCAGGCTTATTATACTTTTTTTTACTATAAGTTCTGGTGTTATCTTTTACTATCTAACTATGTGTCTCTGATTCTACTACTATCTGGTTACTTAATCATCTGTACGTCCTCTTTTAGTTTTCTTATAGATCTCTATTCCCACTCTCTTAGGTAACTTTTCTTAGATCTATCCTATTTAATTTCATAGCTTGTTCTGAACTTTTGGTGATAGGCCATGATAACTACAGGGGAATTCTCACCTTGGATCTAGAGAATAGTTGTTCTCGCGAGGAATACTATTTGAATAGTCTGGGAAAGCTTACTAACATGTCTATAGATTTTGAGGAAAAAAATCAACTTAAAAGAAAGTGTCCACTCGCTGTTTTGGAATTCGGCAAGCGTAACGTCCCTGCGCCAAAAGGATTTATGATTCATGCGATAACTTTTAATAGGTAACTAGTTAGAATACATATCGTAGAACTCATTTCGAAACTTCTATCGCTACAAGGATTTTTCAAATAGTTCATTGTAATTTACGCAAATAAAAATGATGATAAGAAGTCTTTTGGGTGGTCTCTAAAATCCATAGTCCAAACTGAATCAATAAAAAAATATGTCCTGGAAAATGGCTATGCGTCACGACGTCAGGACACGTGCGTTTTGACGCGGTCTGGAGAAGATCGAAATAGAAAGCTGGGTTTTGGTTCGCATCGCGATGAAAATCCACGCACGTCACGACGCGCACAAGATAGAACATAATTGGGGCTTGTTTTCTAGAATGCGTCGTGACGCAAGGCCAGTTTCAGGGCCTAAAACTAACTCCTCCATGTTCAACTTGTTTTAAACACTTCACACATCAACACCACTACTTACACAACTTCTTAAACTTCAATATGCACACTTCATTTTCCAAATTTAATATTCTAATCTCATAATCCATACTTAGCTCAACACTTAGGGGTTTCAAAAGTTGGGACTAGTCATAACATAATCAACTTCCATGCCTATTTTCTCATCAAATGCAATCCCAAACATGTTATTTTCATCATCATATCATTCATACTATCTAAATTGAAAATCCAAGATTGGGGTCACAATCTCTTACCTTACTTTGCTTGATTTTTGTCAATATTCCAAGTCTTCCATGGTTGACAATGTTCTTCCTTGCTTCATCCTCTCTCATTTTCTCTCTTTTCTTTCTCTTCTTTTCTTTTTCTTCTTCTCTTTTCTTCCCTTCTTCTTCTTCTATTGTTATTTCTCACATTTTTTCTTTATTCTTTTGTTCTCTCATTTTCCAAATTTTGTGAAATGGTAATAATGTTCTCTTTGTTAGAGATATGCCCTATACCCAACTTGTGGATGGGCTATATGTACATGTATTTGTAATATTTTCATTAATTAATAAAATGACAATCTTTATTATATATGTCGTACATAACTTATATGAATCATCAACAACGTAATAAAGCCATTCGAGTAATAAGACGATGGCTTCCACACCATATGAGAATCATTACTCTTAAATGTTCATAGTCATAGTTTTGTGAATAATCTGGGCGTTCACAAAGCGTAGAGACTAGAATGATGATATGATCCGCCCTTAACTGGGGTAACCGATCTCATAGGCTACTAGCGGAGATCTGTCTGCTTGGTGTATCACATGGATTCATGGGTTGCTCGTATCCATCGAACTGACCGCCGAAAGTTTTCATATAGATCGTTTATCTCATATGTCTGTGAGAACTTTCATGTATCGATTATATGACTAGTCCTTTGACGTGAGGTCTTTACAATCTTATGTGTGGTTCAAGTAACTTTGATATTGTCCTTCCCCGGTTCAAAAGATTCGGTCATAAGTGTATGATTGGGTCATTTGTTGAAACACATGAAGTTTGTAAAGATACAACAGAGAATCGCCACTCTCTCAGATAATATTTTCTTATAAGAGTAGTATTACAGTTCGCGGGTTGATATTTGTGATCAGTGCTTGAGACTGTGGCCACAACGAAAGAATCATGTGAGATTCTTGGGTTAGCACGATTCATGACACTATCAACATCATACCTTTGACCATATGGGTACACTTTCCGTACCCTAGGTCAATAGGTGGGTATATAGTGAGCGAGGGACCATATCGTATGTAAATCGTATACATAATGGGTATATATATCTTTCCTTCTCATTTGGGGGCTTTGGCATGTTGCTAGATGTCAACCTTGGTCATTGAAATCGAACGACCAACTGATCGGATGATAATTTATGTTCGATTAAATTATCATGATTCATTTCATGTCCAACTTGAGGGGAACCCAAAAGGTCACACACAACAAAGTCGAAATCAATGGTTAACAGTGCACAATACAAATATAACAACATATATGATTGCTGTAGGAATTGTTTATAATGGTTCAATGTGTTTAATTATTGAACAGATCATTTATCAGGTTCCATAGTGGCTTAGGATTGATGAATGACGATGGGGGCACTTTGGGAATTGGAATAAAAAAAATACTATTCACGTGAATAGTAATATGAATAGTAAAAAATTTTGTTTGTTTTGAATTCCAATTCAGCCCAAACTCTTATTAGGGTCTTAAAAGCTCATTAAACCACTAAATTAAGATACAATGGTTAAGATTAAATTAGCTTTTTTCCCACATCGGATTCTTAATTAATTTTGTTGTCTTTGGAGCACTATATAAACACAAAGAATTCTTCACAAATTGAACACAAAACCTTTCATATCTTGGGTTTATATAAGTGAGCAACTCTAAAGTTTAAGAGTAAGCCACTGATTTTGAGGATCCTTAAGTCTAATTGACTAGAGGAACCTCGAGTTAAAAGTTTTGAGGTATTTTCCTAGGCTAGCACCAAGGGCAAAATACCCTTGCACTCAAGGCGTAGTCTTGCCGTTGAGTTTTGGCTTTGGTGTGTGCATATTTGGAGGCCACACACTTGGGTGGCTCTTTGGAACGTGGAAGAGCTTGCTGAGTTAGATAAAAACTTGTAGATTGGAGGGATGACTGGAGGAGTCTTCGATTCAAGTAAGTCTTTTTCTTTCTTTATTTTAATTAGAGTTCTTATGATAGTTAACATGTTTAGGTTTATGTTCTTTCCATGCTTTATGAGTTTTATTCTTAGAATATATAGTAAATTCGTAGGCTTGTAGAATAATCAAAACAAATGGGTCTTGGGAAAAGGGAAAGTGGCATAATAATTTTGAATTTTCCGCTGCGCAGTCGCGGTCGCTTCCCAACAGTGGTATCAGAGCGCTGTTTTTATTTTGATTAGTTCTCACTCGTTTGAACTCGAAATTGGGTGTTCAAAAGCTCATTGGAAAGCGAACACCCTGAACATAATTTTAGGAATAAGTTTTGCATGATTTGGTTAATATTTGAATTGTGAAATTGCATTTAAAGTTCACGCGTCTGCAGAAAAACGTGAATAGTAAATTTATATGAATAAAATAAAATGCAATATCATAATTAAATATTAATCAAAGTTATTTAATGCCTAAAATAATTCCAACATATTAAAACTCATATGCTTGATGATTGTATGTATCATTAGAATTGGCATGATTATTTTAGGGTGCTAGCATCTAGAGACTTTCTAAGAAATAGAGAGTGTATTGCTTATCCCTTAGCTAGTTAATTATTATGTGATGAACTTAGAGATTTATTACCTTTAAGGCTAATGAATATAAATCACTTGTTTATAATAAAAGACAATATAAAAGATACAAGTGGGTTGGGACCAAGGGGTTAATAAAAATTTCCAAACTAAAGTTAATTTAACCAAACGTATTACTAGAGTTAGATAATGATTTGGTGTCTTCCTTCACTCACTACCTTTTTATAGCCAAAAGGAAAAGCTGTGAAGACATCTAGATAATCATTTACTCAAAGCTTACCTTAAAGCATATTTAATGTGTTGGACTAATTTGGAGGATCTATTGTTTATTCCTGTCACTAAGGTAATAAGTGTTGGAAAAATAACCAAGCCCCAAGATCAACAAGAACAAGCAAAATATATAAATACATGAATGAATAAATTGAAGTATGGCGGAATCATACTCACAATACTTGAAAATGGATGCTTAGATGATGCGAAAACTCCTCCCTTGTGCAGTGAAGCTCTCGGCCAAGAAGAAAAGAGGGATTCCAAGTCGAGTTTGATCCTTCCAAGCTCAAGGATTAGCTTCCCATATCACCTATGTATAATCCCTTGAAGGTGCTAGCCTTTGTTGTGATTTTGAATGAACAACTTCTTCAAATCTTGCCACAAAAAATGAAGAAAGGAGAGCCAAAAACTGCTTGCAAGTTTCGGCAATGTGAGAGAGAAAAGTTGAATGATCTTTGTTACAAAAAATCAATTTATATTTATGCCATAATATTTATTAAATTAATAATAAACTTATGACACAAATCATGCAATGGCTTAGAGTGTCAAACACTCAATTTCCATGCAAAACCATTGAGTGCATTGTACACTATCTCCATGCAATGCATTAGAATTAAATAATGCATAATATGACATGTGTCATGTGGGCCCCACACGTTTCCAAATGAAAGTGGGCCACATGCACTCATGCGTTCGGGTTCGATATTTCCGAAATACCGAACTTACGTCGCGACGTTAATTAAATCGAATTTAAATAAATAATTGCGCCTAGCGAAATTATTATTTACGTCGCTAACGAATTAATTCTAAATTAACTCGTTTGCCCGAATTAAAATCTAATTTTAATTTCGCGTTGAAATCGAATTTCGATTATTATATCGAATATAATAATTTTACGATTAATTCCAAATTAATCGTTCTCTCTCTATGTATAGTACTTTATCCAAGATAAGTCTCCCCGTAATTAATCCAAGATTAATCGAGTTTGAATCATACGTCATTGGTGAATCTTCGGGAAGCGACCCAGAGATCTCTGGATATGTTGGTAGTAAATACGGCCGTCAGATTATCTGAATACGTACGTGCCAAGTACTACGTTTTTACCGATTTACAAGACAAGGTTAGCCTCTAGCAAAACGCCATGCCTACCCAATTCTCCAGAAATATTCTTATTGGAATATAAGATCTATAACAGGCGTAGTATACCGTAGTATAGTGTATATCGAACCAGTATCGGATGATCACATGTAAGGCCTGGGGCTGGAGATGTGTCTACCCCGTACGATACACATATCGGACATCAAGCAACCAGTCTCTTTGAATCGGATAATCCTGACCTAGTCATATTATCCCGATGGTTGCAACCATTATAGAGTACTAGTTCTGTATCCCTCGCGATCATCATCTCCATATGTCTGAAGTGATACTTCCATCTTGACATCACACCCAATACACTACGATTCTCGATAAATCCAGAAGAGGTGTACACAGAACCCGTTAAAGCCCTGGACCACAAAACTAAAGTTTACCGATTGTCGTAAGTACTAGCGATGCAAGTCTCAGGTTAAGATCATATGCACCTACCCTGAAGCGGACTCCCATAGACACGCAGACATACTACTAATGGGATTCCGCGGGGTCTATCCAGAGCGAAGCTGTTTTCCGTACCATCGGTAAAACACAACCTCCTACCCAACCGCACTTGCATAAGTATCCTATACTTAAATATATGAGAACTATGCCATTGTGCCCTCACAACATGCACAAGTGCAGTACTAGTCTATTCCGCATTATCGATGTCCAATCTCGATAATACTACGACTAGGGATATTTAATGATTAAACCTTTATGGATTGATACCGTCTCATATCATCACAATCTGGAACTAATCATAGGGACTCTTACCATTTATATCAAAGTAAATAATTACAAAACGGTAAAAGGCAATTTCATTACTACATAGTTAATTTTGTACAATAATACAATATCATTTACAAAATAGTGACACTATGGGTCATAACTGTCTAACAATCTCCCACTTGGCCTATAGCCAGTCACTCAAGCATCTAATACCTGAACTATGTATGTGTCGCTCAAACTTTTCCCGAGGAATTATTTTCGTCAGCGGATCTGCAATGTTGTCCTCTGATGCGATCTTTTCGATCTTCACATCGCCACGATGTATGATCTCTCGAATCAATGGAATCGTTGAAGAACATGTTTGGATCGTTGATGAGACCTTGGTTCCTTAGCCTGCGCTATGGCCCCGCTATTGTCACAATATAATAAAACGGGCTCAGCTGCTATGAAACTACTCCTAATCCAACTAGGAATTTTCGGATCCAAACCGCTTCCTTTGCTGCTTCATCAGCTGCTGCAATGTACTCCGCTTCAGTTGTTGAATCGGCAACAGTATCTTGCTTGGAAGATTTCCAACTCACTTCTCTGTTATTCAAGCAAAATATGTACCCGGTTTGCGACTTGAAGTCGTCTCTGTCGGTTTGGAAACTTGCATCGGTATACCCAGATACCTCAAGTTCTCCATCTCCATAGATTAAGAAAACATCCTTAGTTCTCTTAAGATACCTAAGGATACTCTTAACCGCCATCCAGTGATCCTTTCCTGGATCGGCCTGATATCGACTACACATGCTCAAAGCATAGGACACATCAGGTCGTGTACATATCATGGCATACATGATCGATCCAACTGCCGAGGCAAACGGAGTCCGACTCATGTTGTCTTTCTCATCTTGTGTTTTAGGACACATGTCCCTAGATAGATAGACGCCATGTGATGTTGGCAACAGTCCTCTCTTGGACTGATCCATGTTGAATCTCTTCAACACTTTATCAATATGTACTCTGGGAGAGTCCAGTAGCCTTCTAG
>SKCR01046920.1:0-80706 GCA_019454045.1 Zanthoxylum bungeanum | reverse complement strand
CCAGAAAAGGTAATAATAAAGCAAAAAAAAGGCTGAAATTAATGCTTAATGCATTAAGAGGATAAAAAGGATCTTCAGTTAAAACAAATCATTTTATGTTCTAAGATCCTAACAAATAACTGAGTGAGAAAAATCAGAAGATTTTAAGCATCCCCTTATCTAAGTACTCAATCTTCTCTTGCGCGCTTACACACACATACACTTACTCACTCACTCTCACACACACAGTGAAAAGCATTCGCCAAATAAACATGAACACATAACCGGCAGAGTTGGATTTCTAAAATAATATAACATGGTACAAGCATACGAGAATGAAAATCACTGGAAAATAAGTGAACAAATGCAGCAGAGGGGGTGGGGAATGGCCCACCTTTCTCTCCATCTAAGGAGAGCTTCCAAAAGAGGGACAGGTGTATGTCGTGCAACCATGGCTAGGGAATCTAATACTTGCTCATAAGCAGGGTCTGATGGTCGAAGGTACTGTCCATCCTGCAAATACCCGTAACAAGAAGATTCCAGAATATGAGATGAACATCAACCAAAATTAAAATATAACCACATAATAGTTAGCAAGAATCGATTTTGCAAAGTAAAAGATACCAAGAGATGTGTTGGTAATAGTAAGCAGGAACAGCACACACACACATGAACCACTGGCTATCAACAAGAAGATTTTCTTGACCATATAATCAACATATCATAAAGACAATAATCAAAACCTCATGAAACTATCAATGACTTTGGGGCTAAAGCTTATAACTCGATCTTCGCTGAACAATACCTATCTACAGCGTTCTTTTGATCTCCAAATTGTGCTATAAGATAACAGGGAGAAAAGATGGGCACCATAAATAAGAATGAAATTATGAAAAGAACAGCTTAAAAATTTTAAAAAACCTTCTTATTGATTTCACTTGTTTTCCCTCGATATTGCCTAGAATCAATAATGCTTAATAAGGATTTCATATTGTGTGTTATATACAGTGTCAATCACACTGCAAAATAGATGTCTATGGCCTGACAGTACAATTATATCATAGGCTAACTTGTTTGGAGTTGAGGGTTACTGATCATTTGCCAATTCCAAATGGATCAGTTTGAGGATGGTTAGTCATAAAGAAGTTGAGTCTGGTTCCCATTATCTGAAAAAAAAAAAAGACTTCCAAAAATGTCCTATTACCCAATAATAACACATGAAAGGAAATCTCTCAATCACCTAACATACAAATGAGCATAAGTCACTACATAAGGAACCGTCTCAACCACCAGTGTGACCCTAATCCCTTTAAAATGCTCAACATTCACTCTCTTCAAAGAAGAACCAGAAAGGATACACCGAATCATCTTCCGAAACTTCTTCCCTAAGCATAAAGCCTCAAACTGCCTTGAGCTAAAAACTTTATTGATTCAGTGAAGAAACTCCCAAGTCCTAAGTATAATCTATCTAGAAGAACTAACCCCCTTTAAATAGAAGAAAAATTATAATAATAATTGTTAGAATTAAGAAAATATCTCTAGAGTTATGGCAATAATCTCTGAGATTTGATTGTATAATTATGGGTGAAATCATGTAATTACGGGTAATTAACGGTAGAATTAATTTTCTTTTCGAGAGTAGCCTAATGGCTATATAAAGCCCATGCTTATACAATTTTTATTTATTCAATAGAAAAAAAGGATTCCCTCTATTTTTACATGGTATTATAGCCAAATCGATCCTAGGGTTTTCCTTTTCTTTTCCGGCGCAAGACAACAAGCCGCTTCAAATGATGTTACCGCCGACACCCAATATTTCGTATCGCCGTCGATTTGAAAATCCAGCACCACCATCGTGCACAGAGGTTGTCGATCTACTCACCTTGAGAACCGCACCGCCAGAAGAGCTGCCACGTGCCACCGATAAGTTCGGAACCTTGTCCATCCAATTCCGCCACTGTGTTTCCAGTTGCCGTTTCAAAAATCCGGCACCACCACCGTGACTAGACGCCGCCAATCTGCCCATCTTCCAAACTGCAGCACCAGCGCCATCCTCATGCGCCGCCACAGTCTCTGCGAGTGTAATCCACGCGCCCCCACTATTCACATTCCGTTTTCCGGTTTTTCATATTTGTTTTCCTATAGTTTTCAGAGCTCTTTTTTCGCCATGACAGGCTCCGAAAGTGATAATCCTCTCCACTCTTCAGCTTTGGGTAAATCAGCTGCTTCCTTTCCTGTTGTTTCTGCCAATCATGTTATTACATCTGAAAAATTAACCAGTCCTATGAATTATGTGTCTTGAGCTGCCTCTGTTGAATTATGGTTCATGGGCCAAGGGTGTGAAGACCATTTGACCTTGACTAACGAATATATCCTAACTGATGAACGGAAGTTTTGGAAAAAGATTGATTCCCAATTATAACTTGCTCAGGCAGTCTATTGATATCTAGTGTTTCGATTCTGTGGTTTCTAACATGCTTAGTTTAAATCAGCGAGATATGGATATGTCTGAGTATATAGGCAGGATCGAATCTGTAAGAGAGGAATTTAATTCTCACCTCCCGATTACTACCAGTGTTACTGATCAGGAACGACAGAGGGAACAAATTTTCATGGTCTTGACCTTACTTGGGATATGGTTCGAGTTTCAGCCGATCTGTGACCAGATACTAGCTAGTGCTACCATTCCCTCTCTGGAGAATATTTTTTCTCGCCTCCTCCACATCTCAACTGTTGTTGATTCTGACTCCCATCCAGCTGAAACTTCCATCTTAGTCGCTTAGGGAAATTCAAGAGGCGGTCAGGGCAATAACCATAATCGAGGCAAGCGTCCAAAGTATACTTGCTGTCACAAGATTGGCCACACTCGAGAGCATTGCTATCACTCCATGGCAAACCACCACATCCTCTTATAGCTAAGGTTGCCCAGGTTGATAATTCTCCAGCTCTGATTCCTTCGAATAGACGCTCTACTACACTATATTGTGTTTTAATTTGAGGTAATTTAATATCTTGAACGAGTGAGAAAAAAGATGTCATTGCCAGATCCAGTGCAGAAGCAGAATATCGAGCTATGGCCTTAACATGTAAGTTGGTATGGTTTAAGCAATTATTACATGAATTAAAATTTGGAGGTGGGGCGCAAATGAAACTAATCTGTGATAATCAGGCAGCACTGTATATTGCATCTAATCATGTGTTTCATGAGAGGATCAAACACATAGAGGTGAATTGTCACTTTATTAGAGAGAAAATTTTATCTGGATAAATAGTGACTAGTTTTATCAACTTCGAAGGCCAATTAGCGGACATCCTTACCACGTCTCTTCAAGGTCTTCGTATTGACATAATCTGTAACAAACTTGGTGCATAGGGGAGTGTTAAAATTAAGAAAATATCTCTAGAGTTATGGTAATAATCTCTGAGATTTGATTATGTAATTATTAGTGAAATCATGAATTAAGGGTAGATCTAATTTCCTTTTCTAGATAGTGTAGTGGCTATAAAGCCCATGCTTATACAGTTTTTATTCATTTGTTGGTTCTTGGATTCCCTCTATTTTTACAATAATAATGCAGCATCTCAAAGGTTCTCTTGCAGAAACTGACTAATACGTAACACACACACACACAAGAACCAACAAATAAGTTACATAATTTACATTTACATAAATTATATTTAACTTAGACTTATAAAACAATCCCATTTAACCCAAAATCTTCACAATTTCAACTCAACAAAAAATTTATTTTAAGAATGTGACCTGAGCCTGGGCCGTTTCAATACGGCGTCGTGCGAGCGGGAGAAACCGTTGGAGCAACGCATCTACAATCAACTTCGCTGCACTTCCTGCCTTCATTGTCCTTAATTTCACTTCACACTTTTTAATCCATTTGAAAAAAAAAATTGAGAAATTCAATTATCAAAATCTAAAATTTAAGATTTTTTAGACGGAGAAAATTAAGATACTGATTTTTTTTTTTTAAAAAAAAAAAAGTACCTGAAATTAGGAACATGTAGGCGTCGTCGTTGAGTTTTGTGTCATTTGGAGGATCTAAAGTCCCCGACACTTTTAACAGATATATTGATATTCGATAGCCTGGAAAATAAGCATAATTAATTTATTTGTTAATAAACCATAAGCCATCACATATTTATCTAACACTAAATAAATAGTTCCATCATACTTCGCAATCTTAACGCTATCGCAAATTTGACGCTGCGTGATTACAGCTGAGATAAGGAAAATTTGTCCAAAATCAATAACTATCGTCGATTCTAATATTTATGCATGATTTAGTATAAATATTGATTAATAATATAAATTAATTTATAAATATTATATTAAAATTATAAAACTTTCATATAAATTCACCAATTTTATACCAAACAATACAAATCAAACCTAATATTTTTATTTTCAAAATACAATGGGATAATTTCCATAATTAATAAAAGTAATCATGTCATTTTCGGCTAATAAAAAAAAATATTATTTTTCCGTTCTCACTTGACCCAAAGAAAAATTATACAAGCCAGCTGTAATCCATCATAAATTTTCACTTTATAAAAGATTTTCCACATATTTCTACCTAACAATAATAGGCCCGACCACGGTTCGATTTCCGATTTTCTACTTAATGAGGAATCAAAATTGAATTTTACAGTGTACGGTTCGGTTCGATTCTGATTCTCCTTTGATTCTGGTTCGGAACTGATTCTGGAATCGGAAACGGTTCCTAGAATCGGTTCCGAAATCGATTTTATAATTGGTTTCCGAACCGGAATCAAATTACAACTAAAGATTTGACTAAATTTATTTTATTATATAGATAATTTATTTTATTGATATATAAATTAATAATCTCGTTATATATCAATGACTAAATTATGACACGAGTGTTAAACATTCATGAACTTATTTTAGTTAAACAAATATATAAAATAATAATAATTCATAATTTAGTAGTTAGGTAATATTCATATTCATATAATCACAATACACAATATTATGTTAAATATTTCTGGAAAAAAAATTAACAATACCTTGATAATTTGATTTTTTATTAGTTAAAGTATAAATTAATAAATATTAATTTAAATATTATATTGATTAATTAATAAATTTTGTCGGTGTCGCGGTTCGGTTTTGAGGTTCGGTTCCACGATTCGATTCTTAAGGTTTGGTTTCGGTTCGGTTCTAACTTAGGTTCGGGTTCGGTTCTTAAATAAGAAACGAAATCGAACCAAACCGATTATTCGGCGGTTCAGGTTCGGTTCCGATCTAGTTCGTGGTTAGGAACGGAACCGCGGTTAGGGCTACCCAACAGAATAATAAAAAAAAAAAATTATAAGAAATTATCATTTTAATAAATGAACAAATTCATGATTTGGAACAAAAAAATATATATATCCTTTTTTATCTATCAATTTAGGGGAAAAAACAAAACAAAAACAAATATAAGATTTGATGCGGATTTGCCACATGTTGAGAACACCTTTATAATAAAGGAGTATTTCTGTTTAAAAGGTTGGTTAGGTTACTAAATTTGATAGAAAATTTTTGAATAAACCAAAAATTATAATTTCCCTATAATTAATTAATTATATATGAAACATTTAAAATTCAGGTAATAATAAACTAGGAAAAAAAATGTTATATATAAGAAACGAATTTTTAATTAATACATTAATTAATAGTGCAAATTTTTAAGGTATTATATTAACCGGATCTATTTACAAGAATTATTTCATTAAAAATGGACCGTAAAGAACGGGCCGCCCTAAGAACATCATCATTATAAATCGGCATTGCAGAGCGATGGCAAGGAAAGAAGAAGCTCAGCTTAGAGGAGTGAGGCGAGCTCGCTGAGCCACTAAATAATTATGTAATGACGTAGTTTAGGAGATATGGTAGAAAAAAAGCTCGAGCTCGGCCCGATCGGGAAGTTTGACGGGTTTGGATCAGAAATCTGATCCGATGGTAATTTTTAGGGCTCGGGTCGGGTTTATGTAAAAAAAAAAAATAATAATCCGAATCCGAACCAAACTAAGTTTAGGAACTTCAACACGTGTATGATGATCTTAATTAATGAGTAGTTCATTTAGTTTAACGTGTGTATTATAATTATTTTCTAATGGATTGGTCTCTTTCAAGTTTAGTGGGTGGGTGTCTCTCCTTCTGTTTAATTATTTCTTCAAGTTTGCTTCTCTCTCTTTTTATACACAAGCAAAAAAAAAAAAACACACTCACAATCAATAGCCTATTGAAATCTAATAAATTAGCTGAATTTTAATATTTGGACGACATATTTATTAATTTAAGAGAATCTAAGGCTTATAAATCAGTCCAAACGTCTACCAAAATCTCTTAAATCAGCCCAATTTTGAATATTTGGAAAATGCGTCTAATAAATTAGGAGAATCTAAAACTTATAAGCCAATTTAAAAACTCTCTAATAGAGCTATCAAAAACTCTCACGCTAGATATGTAACACATTTAAAATTCGGGTAATAATAAACTCGGGAAAAAAAAAACATGCTATAAGAAACGAATTTTTAATATATTAATAGTACAATTTTTTAAGGTATTATATTAACCGAATTTATTTGCCCCCAAAAGATGTGACTCGGTAATAAAAAGTTTAGAACTTGATTGTCAAGTCCGGATTGTGTATTTCTTATAAGAGCGTGTGATAGTTGTGAATTTTACATGTTTCGTTTAAATCTGAATCGGATAATTTGATGACGGAATTTTCAACATTTCAAAAAAAAATTATAGTTTTCTTTTTCTTGAGAACCTAGCTTACTCGTGTGGGTTAACATAAATATCACGGTAAAAATGATATCATAAATACATCCATTGACACGAATTAAAGTCGTGAGTCACCTATAATACCCCTAGTTGCAGTCACTTTGAATGAATGGTCCCATGTTTGGGTTAGTGGATTACACATTAACATGGGCCAAGCTTCTTGTATCTCATTTTTTTAACAGTTAATATTAATTAAATAATAAAAAATATTATTTTTAAATTATAAATTAAAATCTTAAAAATTATAAATTTTTTGTCAAAAAGAACCTCCTATCTTTGCCCCGCACACCAGTGGTCGTGATCAGTCACATCATCATGATGTCTAACACCACTTGCATCAATTTGATTGGTATATCTTGATTGACTGAGTTGAGGAAGTAGACTTGGGAGTAGGTTTTACAACTAAATTATGTAGAAAGCACTTTATGGGATCTTGAGTTCTTGGAGTCGCGTGATTTAGTGATATCGAATTTAGAATTTCACTTTGAGATCTAGCGTTCGAATCTAAAAAATGTATTTTTTGTAAGAATCTGAGACAATTGGAGGCTTTACTTACTTCGCTTAAGTCTGAAATGAATAGTTTGACAGCTGAATTTCCAACGATTCCAAAAATAAATAAATAAATAATCTTGAGGTTTGCGCTCTGTGCATATGGAATAGAGTTGGGCTGTCGATATACAATGTACTTCATGTATGCTGCTAATGCCTATGAAACAATTGTAAGACGAAATTCTCTCTTTAAAGCTTTTGTGTAGACCCGGTCACGGTTCCGGTTCGGAACCGAAAATTTTAAGACGAAATTCTCTCTTTAAAGATTTTGTGTAGACCCGGCCACGGTTCCGGTTCCAACAGGAACCCTACATTCCCCAAAGAGGCAGGCCATAAAAAAAATTAATAGTTAATTCCTAATATATCCCTAATAATAGTAATAAAACGGTTATATTTATGGGCATTTTTGGTATCAAAAAAATTTCTAGAACTCTATAAATAGGGGTTATTTTTCATTATTTCAACACACCAATTTCTCAACTCTCTCAATTCATATAATTCTCTTATTTTCAATCTCAATTAGTTATTATAATTCTCAATTAGTCAATTTTCTTATTTTTCTTACTTATTTCTTAAACAAAAAATGGTAAGTTCATCTGAGAACATAATGTCAAATATGTCAACCCAAGAGAGCGGCCCGAGTGTCGGTTCACAATCACGGAGAAGAGAAGTTAAGGCTCGTTCCTCAGATGTTTTCAAAATTCATTTTCATTTAGACCGCCAAGACGATGAAAGTTCAAGAGCAATTTACAACTATTGTGGGGTTTCCTACAAATTTTCTGGTAGATACGTCAATATAATCAAGCACCTGAACTTGGAATTGATACGACACAAACTCAAATGGCCAGATACGCATCATCTAGTAGAGGTACAAATGCTGTAGATTTATTTAAATATTATGATGCAAAAAATAGAGAAAAATTTGCGAAATTAACTTGTATGACACATCTTTCTTTAAGCTTTGGTAAAAACTTCATTTTACTAATTACGTGCATAATGCTTTAAATCCTGCTGCATGTAGAATGACTCGAAACACAACAAAACATCATATTTTTAAATTATACAAAGATGGTAAAATTATTTTAAATGAAATATTTAAAGAAATTAAAGGTTGTATTTCTATATGTTCTGATATTTGGAGTGACCATTGGCAAACACACTCATACATGAGTGTGACTTGTCATTGGATTGATGCATTATTTATCATGCAAAAACAACTTATTGCATTTAGAGTTTTTGATGACCAACATAATGCACAAAATATTTATAGAATGATGAAGATAATTTTTGATGAATATGGTTTAGTAGATAAAATTTTAACAATTGGATTTGATAATACATCTGCAAATACTGCATCCATTAATGATTTAAAAGAAATATGTCAACCAAATTTAGGGGGTCGGTTTTTTCATATTCGTTGCACATGTCATGTCCTTAACTTATGTGTTCAAGATGATATGAAATTATTATCACCTTTCATTGATCCTATTAAGACATCACCTAATTGTATTTGGTCATATTCTCAAGTTAAGAGAGAATGGGCCAAGTTTTGTAAAATAAATGGTATTAAACCGATTAAATTTTCAAGAGATGTTCTAACACGTTGGAATTCAACTTATTTTCTTTTATGTCAAGCATTACAATACAAAAATGTATTATGTAGTTTTTTTCTCAACATGATCAAAATATCACACTTTTTCATAGTCAATGGGATATTTGTGAATTTTTTTTAGATATTTTAAAAGTTTTTAATGATGCTACTTTAATTTTTAGCGGTGTTTATTGGAAGCTAAATGATCTTCATTACATCCAAGCACTCTAGAAGCAACAACTTGTGTGAATGCTCGTACTCGAGCTGATATGAGACAATAAGAAGATGCCCCCGAAGATTTTGAAGACTTGTTCGATAATGCATCTGCAACAACAAGTGCAAGCGGAACCGGAGCTGAAGGATCAACTGATAATGATGATTGATAATTACAAAATTGTAAATTTACAAAGGGGAAATATCTTAAAATTGTAATGGAACTACGTGAGCTTTGATTCCTCTCACCCCTGGAGGATACGTATGCAACTTAAAAAATTTAAGTTCAAGCTCTTCAATTTAATAATTTTATTTACTTATTAAATTAATCTAATGTATTTTAATTTATTTTCGAAATTTAAAAAAAAAAGTTTGAACCGAACCGAAACCCGAACCAACCGGTTCGGTTCACGATTCCGGTTCTACTTAAGTGTGGAACCGGAATTAATCGGTTTGGTTCGGTTCCGAACCGAAATCGAACCGCCGGCCAGGTTTACTTTTGTGAATATATTGAAAATGCTTAGCATTTGCAAGTATCATAAATTGAAATTTTATTACCCTCTTGTCATTTATTCTTACTGGTTCATTTTATATGATTGTCTTGTGTTAATTTTTCTTCATGTATCTTGACCCTTTTATGGCTTAAGGTGTTGGTTTTTGAATGTTTCGTTTGTGAAAATCATTTTTTTAGTTCAAGTTTAGAGCTATGGTCCATTTCTTCTTTTTAAATTGCTATAAGTAGCTAATGGATGTGCAAGAGATCTTTTCAGATTCATTGTTGTGGAATTTGAACAAGTAGTACCCCCCACTTATTATTATGAGGTAATAATGTGGAATTAGGCTTCTTGGATGTAGTTGGGCTTATGCCAATACCAAAATCGCGAGGGTCAGAATTTCAAAATTGAACCATCCTGAATCGTCAGAGCGAATATTATTGAACAAATTTATAATTATAGATAGTCTTAATAAACTTACCATAATTAAAATATTGATGGCATGCATACAGCTACAGATATGCTGCCTAATTATGAATTGGGAGATTTCCATTTTCCCCCTTAATATTTTGGGTATTTATCATTTAGTCCTGTAATTTTTCATCCTATACACCAAAAGTCCTTTTTCATTTTATAGTTTTAACCTTCTTCAAAAATTTCAAAATTACCAGATGTAGGCCGTTCATAATCTTTTAGTGCATTGTAATTCATTTAGTTCCGTCTGGATGTTAATAAGACGTAAATATTTGTATAAGAATAGTCATATATATACATATATAGATTGAGGATAATTTAACTTAAATGTAGACATTAACATTTAGTCATTGATTTAAATCAATCCAATGATTAATAATGATAAATGAATTGACATCATTAAATACTATTTTAAACTTTAAATATATATATTATTAAATTGATTTAAATGAATTACCTAGATTTGAAAGTAAAAATTTAAGTCAAATATCCTCATCTATATATAGTGAGGTTTTAATGAGGATGCTCTCGTATTAATAAGTTGATAACCAACTTAAAAGATATATAAAACATAGATTTTAATATATTAAATCTGTGTTTTCTCTGTGATCAATTATTAAGTTACTGGAGTCCTTAATAAAATAGGAGAGATATATAATCTTTACATAGACAAACATAAATGATTACATACAAACTATCATCATGAAATAATAACATCCGAATGTACGTGATAATACTCATACTATCTCACTCATTTGAATATTGTTTGAGATAGTATAAGTACTATTTCATTTAAGGACGCCTTTTTGATACGAGATAGTACGAGTACTATGTTCGTTTGGATATTATTATCATATATCCTTATATAGTCATTAAATACATAATGATGTGAATTTAAAATTAAAATGTCTCTCTCTCTGCTTGCTCAACAAACTTCACTCTTGAATAAACCCACATGTTCTTCAAAAACAGCAACATTCCCCCTGTAAACAAAACAGGATTTAATGAAATTATCTTTATATTTGTAATTATATTATTTTTATTATTTTTTACTTGGTCAGAAGTCTAAACATCTGTCACTAATCGGACTAAAACTTATCACTCATACCCTCACAAAAAAAATAATTTTAAAGCCCCATTACTTTTATAACTTGCATGACATCATTTCTAGATATTCTTCTTCTTCATGTTGATGTCAGAGAATTATTATTTTATAATTTCAAAAATGAATGTTAAAAAAAATAAGAAATAAGAAATAAGAAATAGTCCTTGATGAATAATGAGATGAATTAGTGGATTGCTCTTAATCTAATAATCAAATAATATTAGTATTATTTTAATGAGCCGCAGTCTAATGATAAAAGAAGATGTTAATTTTAATTCAAGATAAAACTAATAAAATTCTCTTTTACCGATGAATAAAAATTTGATTGAATGAGTCATGTTATTTTATTTCTGCTTCGGCTTTATTTATATAGCTGAATTATTAAAACATTCTATTATAAGCTTTGACCGCAGTTGGTTGGACCTAAAACTAACTGCTAACTAACTCTCAACAACCTTGTAACTTCGTAACTAACTTTCCCCGCCCAAGCTATATCTTTCTCTAACAGTTTTAGTTTTAAATTATTGGCGCGTTACTTTTCCAATTCAAACATGTTGTGATTCTCTGATCACTCTAGAATGTGTTTGAGTAAAAACCGAGCCTTTCTATTACTCACAAGAATAAAATACAAAAGTGTTTAAACTTTACCGAGCAAAAACCCCCACTACACTCTCTATACACAATTTTGGGATGAATTTTACTCACTGCAAGTGCCTGCATTTATAGGCAAGGCTTGCACACAATCGTCAACAAGACAACAGTAACTCCCTGATTTTATGGCAGATTTCATGGCAAACCCTTGGCTGTTTCCACCAAATTCAACTCCACCGAAAGTTGATGTGTATGGTTTGCATGGCAGCTTCCTGGCAGTGGCTTGCAGCCAGAAATGTTCTGGACATGGTGGGCAATTTGATACAAAGGTGGATATTACAATTCTCCCCCTCCAGCTGCATCTGAAGCAATCATCTGACAGTTATCCCGTCTATGTCTCTACACAGCTCTAACTTTTCTCGAATAACCACTTTCGTTAACATGTCAGCTGGATTCTCATGTGAAGCAATTATTCAAATAAATGTAAACAAGGCATATTTAGGTCATATTATAAATATTTAGGAAAATTGAAATGACTCATATCAGGTAATCTTTACAAGTTCGGGAAAAAAAATTCGGAGTTATATAAATTGTTATTATATATAATAAACAGACTGTTTCTGAAAAAAAGAAAGTGATGCATATATAAAGGAGTGATAAAAATTAATCATAAAATATATGAACTATATGTTAAAAAAATAATTTTAACACATAATACGAATACTTTATGAGTAGTTTTTATCATCTTTTATCATATATTTATACATTTATCATTTTTCTTTAAATATAGTTACATTGAGGAAGAATGCCGCATCCGGCGGATGCATACCCAGTTAATGGTAGAGACTCTAGAGGATAAAGCTCAGAAATGGTGGTGATTATGGCAGCCCAAGAAATTCAGCTAAAAAATAATAATCAAGTAAATGAAAGTGAAAAAAATGACTTGGATTGGATTCGATGTTAAGTTGAATTTTTTAATAATATAATTAAATTTTAATTGTTTATTGTTATCAAATATTTTTGGATAAGATTATCAACAACTTAATATAATTCGACATTGGATCCGAATTCACACCCGAATACATACAGGAACGGTGCAAGCTGAATGCAATACTTCTGCTGATAATAGAAGAAAAATGAATGAAAATTTTATAGAGTTTTGTTGATCATTGTGGAAAAAAATGATAGTGTGACTTCACTTGTGATGTTTTTGAGTAGTATTAATTGACATGGAAAATGGATTACTTAAAGGAGTTGATGGGATGACACATATTTTATTAAATGGTCATTTTTATATTATAAAAAAATTTGAAATCGGTACTGAGTTGAGTTTCATACGGAATTTTTTATAAATAATGATCGATAATTATTACATAATAATTTATTTACGACTGAATTTTGAATGTGTAATTTTATTAAAACACGTGTGATAAAAATTATGAAAAATTTAACCTAACTTAATTATGAATCCAAATTCATTATAAAATGATACATGGATAAATACTTTATTTCTATCGTTTGAGCTATTTACTACTGTTACTCGATATATTTTATAAAATTTATCTAAAATACTCATATTATTACTTTGTAGATTTTGAAACTTGAATGTAATTGTTCAAGGGCAAACTACGTAATATATAGATTTTCAAAAAATATATGAAGATTAAATAGATTTCAAAAAATGATATACGATATAGGGACATTTTGAATAATTTTAAAAATACAAAACTAATTAAAAATTAACTCGAAGCGTAAGAAAAAGAATATTTATTTCTTTTAGTTCATCCGTAGATGGGTGATCCTGGGGAGAGCCAACACAGACTATCGGCTGTATTCTCAAATTAGAGATATCGAATCAAAGAAATTTTATATATCCTTTGAGGGTCTCATAAAATTTAAGCTAACTCAGGGTCGCCCTTGCATCAATTTGAAAGAGTATTAATGATTCCATATCATAAATATGGGAAAAATTTATACGTGATATGTTTAATAAACTCATCCAATAAATATACCATATATGTTAATTATTAACTTTCTATATCCATTGTGATTGATTGATTTTAAATTTAATATATATATGCTAAAACATTATTGGATTGGAATATCACATCATCTATATATTTATCCCACATAAGTCTTTCTCTGTAAACAGTCCTCTAGGACTAGTAGTGAAAAAATATTATTATTTATTGAAAAAAATACAGATAAGAACAATCAATGGATATGAAAAATTTACTCGTACCGTAACCTGTTGATCTATTTCACATATGGATTTTACCTTTATTAGAATGAAGATATCAATATATGTATCAAACTCATCCAACTAACGAGTATGGAAAATTATCCCATTACCTACCTCTAACGTGTCGGGTCCCTATCTCCATGGGGATTTTTATCACCGGGCCGACAAAAGAACAGGTCTTTGATGGCTGGAATTCTGATCTCAAAGTTACATATGGATACAATTGAAAAGACCCTTACATAACAAGTTCATAATGAAGAGTGATATATTCAATTTTGGTGTTATCATATTAGAGTTCATAATGGCCGTCGAATTTGTGAATCTTGCAAGTCTTTGCTCCTCTGTAACAGAATCTTTGTACTCTACTGCTTCCGAATTAACCTTATGACCTAAACCTTTTACATAAAAGCCATATTTTGTATTGTTCTTTTGATGGCCAGTATGAGTCAAAGTTGGAGTAGATGAAATATTTGATAAGCTATTAGCTGGAGCATGAGACAATCTAGAATTGGTCACAAATGGTTGAACAAAACACCAAGAAAACAACTTTCAATAGGAGAAGTTACACGGTCTCATTCTTCCTAGTTCCCATATCGTGGATTTTGGGAGGATTCAATATATATACAGGTTTATCCTTAATTTTTTACAAAAGACTGATCTCAAAATCATAATAATACCTTACCGTTATACCCAAGACTTACAATATAAATGTTTTTTGTTTTTTTTTTTGGAATCGTTGAAAAATCCCGCCGCCAAACCACCCATTCCAGACTTAAGTGGAAACAGCTAAAATCTCTTACTGTCACAGACTCTTATAAAAAACGCATTCCCTGAATTTGAACTTAGGACCTAAAGATCAGATCATGAACCCTACACCACCAAACCAAGCTCATTGGGGACCACACAATAGAAAATATGCAGGCAAAATACTATATGATAAAACAGAGATGCTTTACTCAGCTTTAGTATGTTGGCCGAAGTGAAAGAGATGCACGAAATTGTGGATGCATAGGCATCTAGAAGCAAATACATATAATTCTAGCCATGTCGCAACATCGATATGAAAGCCAACGAATTTTTTTTTGGTTGCAAAAACAACTGAAACAAGCTTGAATTTTCAAGGAGATGAGATAAATGTACATATATTTTATTTCTCATTCTCATTTCTATTAAAGTCAGCACCAGGAACTGTGGAAGCAAAGTAGCAAGTAGTTCAAGCCAAAATTATTCAGGGAAAAAAGAAGAAGGAAGAAAGCAACATACAGAATTAGCAACATAGTTGTCCATTAGCAGCTGACGAGTAGAGCTATAATCATCTGGATGTAGCCATATATCCAAGAGCAACTCCAAATCACCAATTACGCAGACTATAACACAGAATGAGGGCTACCGACATTACTGTGGTTTTCACGACCCTATATCTTAAACTTTCAGTATCCGCAACAATATTAACTCCTTAAAACTGGCAAGAAGTTACAAGCCTCTGTTTCTGCCTCTGACCGATACTTGCTGATTTACGATTAGTAAAAGTACTGGGTACAGCAACTTCTGGAATTTCTCAAGGTATTGTGCCCACTCTCTTCGTTCATGTCAGCCAGCGGCACAAAACTAGTGCTTGCCGCTAGGTGCTCGTTTACACTCATGTTTTCAGATGACGTACCACCAGCCAAATCCGCCGTTTTTTTCTGCATTGTCCCTCATGATTTGCAAACTCTTCTCACCAATACTGATGTTTTTTACAGACATGGACAGCTTTGAAAAGGATGGAGCCCTTTGCCAAACTGGGCTAGCAGATTCCTCAAAACTTGAAGGTAGCACATTCCCCCCCTCCCCCCATTCTCTAACCCTCCCCTCCTCCTCCAAACTCTCCTCCAGCCTTGAAAGTGAATTTCGCGCCCATTTACACACCTTTTGACTCAGGATATAAACATTTGACTGACAATTTCTCTTCCATATTCAAAGTCAAATCCAACTCTTGTTCCTCACAGTCAATCTTGAACTGAAAGTCCTCAGTATTTCCTAATTTACATGATTAAAGAGCATTTTACACTCTCTCTCTAATTGCCTCTAGCATCAATGCAAATCGATTCAAGCTCACTTGGCTCCTCTTCATGGCCTCGAAATTCCCTGCTCATCATCTCACCTATATCCGCAAGACATAAACCAAAAGCTGCCGCTTCCTTGAGGAAGATTGTGCAAAGAATCAAAACTCTGAGGCATGCCTCTCGGATCATTGGTAGCTCTATTCTAAGCATTTCTGCATCCCGAAATGGGTCAAGCTCATTAATATATCAATCTCATCCTCTGAGAAAGGAATTGAGGCCTGTGGCCAATGAATCCACTCAAAGTATGGGTCCTCCAGGTTTTCAGGAAGGCAAAGTCCCATGATCGATGGGTACAAGCTCCACTTGACCAAAACTCCCCAGTTCCATCAAACTTCTTGACTAAAATATTTCCAGCATGTCTATCTGTGTTCAAATCCGAATATCAAGTATCCCAATTCTATGCACAGCAGCAACTGGAAAGCTTGACGTTCCATGATCACTTGCATCAAAATCATGAGGGATGAACTGCTGCAATGATGCAATCTTGCTGACCTGCTTTCTCTCTCTCCAATCTTATTTCTACTCACTCTATTCACGAAATTGATGTTAGTGTGTGACCTTCACAAGAGCAGTGCAGGGCACATTGGCAAAGTGATCATAGTCAAGAAGATAAGCAGCTACTTCCCTGAACCCAGTCTCCCCAACCCGCACTGAACGTTTGAGACCTGGCTGCCCAAGAGCATTGCTAACAAAACCTTTTGGATTGTTTGGGCATAAGGTTCCTCGTCTGTAGGCTTCACTATAGCAACATTTTCACCAGCACAATTTCTGAAATAATATGCACCTCCAAGCCCACTATGAACAGGAATTGGTTCGATCCCCTTCTTGATTGCCTTAACGATTTCTTTCACTAGCTGTTTTGTTCTGGAAAAGTGATTTGAGTATCCCAGTATCTCAATTGGACCACTATGATCTCTTTCCTGAAGATCCTTTCCAGTAGGTGAGAGACAAGGGGTAGACGAACTTCTGTGCATACAATTCCGAGTGAGAATGAGTGGAGAATCATGTCTAACATAACTGAGATCATTCTTTAGCACCATATCCCCATAAATCAACGACCTCTCTCCTCAGTTGGCACATCGAGGGCAAGCTGTAATTTCCTTTTCACCGTATGGGCATTGTCACTCTCCTATCTAACTCCATTCCCAAAACAAAGCCCATCTCAGTTTGAACAAATACTCGTCTCTTTCTAGAATGCTGTCTTTCCATTTTCTTATTTTCCCACCCACCATGCTCCCCATTAATGCCTCCACTAAATGCTGCAACAGCCATCTGAGTATTTACAGGACAGCCCTGCTCAGGAGACGTGAAAGGAAAAGGAGAAGCGGTAAAATTCAAAGCCAGCAGCGACAGCAGAGTTTTTCTCTCAAGCAGACGCCAAACTCAAATGCTGGCAATGATATGAGGCAACTTTTGTGCAGCAAACACTCATAATCAACCCTAATAAATCTCAATTTAATTCCATGATTCTCATTGAAACAGATTTCTCTAAGAAGTGTTGAAACTAAGCGAATCTGCTACATCAGAAAGCAACCTGAAAATGCTTGCTAATTTATAGGTAAAAGCCCCATTAGACAGACAATTTAAAAATAAACAAACAAACAAACAAAAAAGCATCGAACACGATTTGAATCGGGTCATTTGACTCATTTTAAATCGACATTCAATATGACTATCACCTTCAATAACTCTTTTATAACCGAAAACATTAAAAAAAAAAAAAAAAAAAAAAAAAAAAAAAAAAAAAAAGAAGCGATTTTTACGAATTCAATCTCCAAATAATTTTATCAGAGTATCAGAAACGTTATAACTGTTCTTCTTCAAACGATGAAACTACGAAATGCGTTACATGTCAATTATTTAGCGGATTTTATCGGGAAACAAACGGAAGGTGAATCGATTTTTGAAAAGGCGCGAAATAGAGAACTTACCGGAGATTACGGAGATCAGGAACCGAACGGCCGACGGCGGGCAGATCGGGGAGTAAGCGCCGTTGATGAGAGGAAGAGTCAAGATTCACTCTGACTAATTAGATCAACGGCTGTTATTCGATCTTAATTTCTTCTCTCTTTTTTTTTTTTTTCCTCCATTTGGGAGACACAGAATTCTAACTTCCTTTTAAATTGAAGCGGTCAATGGCAAACGGACAATTTGTAAATTAAATAATGCGCTGGCACTGACAGATAAGGGTGGAGATTGAGCCGCGTGTGTAATGGGACCCACTTTGTGGGGACTTCAATGACGTGGCGGAATTTAGTAGGATGGGGTGTAAATGTGCTAATATGTAATTACGAAAATAATTAAAAAGTGAAATTTATGGATTATTATTACTTATGATAACGTAACTGATAGTCAAGGTTAAATTCGGACCGTTCGATCATGTGGGCTATGTAATTGAAGATATGGATATGGGATTAAAAGGCTTTTATTTTTCCACCCAAATATATATATTTCTTGTACTTATGATACGATGTTAAATAATTTTATAGCATAATATATCATTATCATTTTCAGATAGATTTTAGATATTTGTCCTTTAATTTATTTGATAATCTACCATTGATATTTTTAGTGAGATTTTTTATAAAAATGATTTGTTATTTAATTTATTTGGTATCCCCACAATTGTCAATTTTATAAGATTCTGTAATGAAATGATTATTTATATCAGCCGTTAGATTAACATGAAATGATATGAGCCGCCAATTAAGCCACGTAACATAAACCTTTGATATATTATCTATCTTAATTTTAATCATTAGTGTCTTCTCTTTCACCCACACAATTATGCTTTATAATATAGATACACATATATATACACACATATACACATATACATGTGTATATATAAATATATGACAAGATTATAATTATATTCTTATTTTTGTAAATATGAACAATGACAAGGACTTGAATGATAAATATTCTCTTTACCCTAATTTACCCGATCAAACATTAAAAATAGGGATAGAAACCTGATTCGCAAATCAAATTTATGTCTAATACTAAAATAATCGTATTAAAAAATGATAAATTCATATTTGATTAGTTAGTAAATGAATTTAGTATCAAGATTTCTATTCAATTCGAATCCTAAAAATATCGTTTAGTTATGATATGATTCAACAATTATTATTATTTTTTTGGAAACCTGCCATCAAATTATCCGACCCGAACATAAGTGGAGTAGGTAAAATGGCTACTCCAGGATCTTATAAAAATTATTTTACCTCGAACTTAGAATCTGACAACCATGTTATAACCCTCTGTCACCAAACCATGATTATATTGATTTTTAATCAATATTTATACACCGAATTTAGACAACATTATTTTTTTAATAATAATTGACAATAACATCTTAAATCATAATTGAAAAATAAGGCAACTAACAAAAGAAAAATAATAAACAAATTTTAAACGAATTAATAATCTTAAATTTATATGAATCAAATTCATTTATTAAACAAATTGATTTTTCTAAATTCTTAACCTTTGAAACTAACAACCGAAATTAGACCAAAATTGTCACTCACCCAAGAGCAAAATTAATTAAATATTTAACAAAAACTAATCAATAATGAATAAACTAATTAATTAATTGTATTTACTTTTTTAAACACTATGCTTAGTGCCTACTGCCTAGCGCTTGAATACGAAATTTGTTTAAAAAAACTACTTTTTTTTTAAATCCCCCTCGTGAGACAATTCGGAGCTCCATTCTGCCGCTCTCGTCAGCAATCAATTCTCAGCTTTGCAGCCAAACGACGACGTTTCGAGAATCGAAATCGCAGTTTAAGAATTTACAACTCGCTAGATGGTAGGGGTGTTCATAGGGTCGGGTCGCCCGTAATGACCCGACCCGACCCGGTCGGGTTTATAAAAAATTTGCAAAAATTTGACCCGACCCGACCCGAAATTTTTGGGTTGGGCAACGGGTTTGCTTCCCTTGACCCGACCCGACCCGACCATATATAAAAAGTATTATTTTTTTAAAATTTTTTATTAATTTTCTAAAATATTTATTATTATTTTTAAAGTTTTTAGTATTATTTCATTTGTTTATTACTTTTTTTGTATTAAAACTTTATATATATGATAATTTTTGGGACATAAAATAACTAATATTTATATTTCAAAATAATTAATTCAAAAAAAAAAAAAATTTTTAAAATAACCCGACGACCCGACCCGACCCGAACGCGATCGGGTTACATTTTGCCACGACCCGACCCGCGACCCGATTTACCCTTGACCCGACCCGATCGGGTCTAACAAAATTTTGAAAAACCCGACCCGACCCGACCCGTGAACACCCCTACTAGATGGTAAAATCTTCGAAGAATCACCTCGAATAAGACGAAGATGCCGACGCGTACGACGAGCTCACGAATAGAAACATGACCTCTTCGTACAAAGGTATGTATCGCATACGCATAGCCATACATACGATTGTTTTTATATACTTGTGAATTATGTTGTTTGATTTATTTGTGTAGGGGAGGAGGTGAAGGCGGAGGAGAAGAGAAGTATGCAGAAGGCGAATACGCACCGGTCAAAGCATTCGGAGACGGAGCAGCGGCGGAGGAGCAAGATTAATGAGAGGTAAAGTTTGCTAATTGATTGCTTTACTGTTTGAGATTTAAGTGGAAGGAATGTATTTGAAGTGTGAATTATGCTTAGATTATGAGTGCTTTAGTGTATGGGAAAAAAAGTATAGCACCAATGAGGTAATTTGGTGGTGTAGGGTCTAGGATCTTACCTTGAGGTTATGGATTCGAATTCAGGGAAGTGCATTTCTTGTAAGAGTGTGAGCCAGCTGGGGGATTTTACCCGCTCCGTTTAAGCCAGGAATGAGTGATTTGCCGATGGGGTTTCCAACGATTTGAAGGAAAAAAGTATCGACCCTAATAAGCGGAAAATATATCAATATTTACCGTCTTTTTAACTTAATATTTTATATGGTATCTCGAGATTTGTGAATGTTTTGATGTGTTTTTAGTTTATTTTGCAGATAAAATAAAATCGGGACTCAATGAAATTAATCAGGACGAAATGTGGAACAAAGAAAGGCAAAAACTGGACTTGACATTTGGATTTTGGAGGTTTGAAACTTGAAATGGCGTTTTAGTACAATTTTAGAAATTTCAATTTTGCACAATTTTCGTATTTTTGCCATAACTTTTTACTTCGATATCCGATTGAGGTGATTCCAGTTCCAGATGAAAGTAGACTCAAAGACCTACAATTTTGATGTTCACAATAGTACGCGTGCTGCATGTAATTTTAATTATTAGAAAATAAAATAAATAAATAAAATTAATTAATTAATTAATGTCACAATTCACTTTAGGTGGATTGTGACAAATATTTGGTAAAAGATCAACAAAAAAATCAAAAGTCAAAAAAAAAAAAAAAGAAATTAGTAAAAGTTTGTTGTTTGTATTTAATTTGAAAAGTTGTAATGAATAATTGAGAGATGAGAACTTCTACTATAAATAGAAGTGCTCACCTCTCATTTGCTTCATGCTTATTTCATTTTCTCTCTTGAAGAATTCTTGTATTTTCTTATTTTTTTTTAGTAATAAAACTATGTGTGTGTTTTATTCAAAACATGAGTAGGTAATTTCTTTTTGTCGGAGTAAAGGTTGAACCTTTTAATATGATAATTAGATTAATCTCTCTTATTTTATAATATATAAATTATAATCTAATATTTAATTTAAATCTGGATTAATTATTTACCGCCTATATGGTTGGTTTACATGATAACCTTGTTACCGCCTATATAGTCGATTTTATATGATTTTAGTACCGCCAATAGGGTCGATTGGACTTATTTTGGACAGATGGAATCACCGTCTTTATGATCGATTTTAATATAATTAATTCATGAAATAAATTGATTGGATCCTCTAACTCCAGCATTTTGTTTTATTATTGTTTAACTTAAAAGTTTTCAATTATTCTTATGATGTTTTGTTTAATTATTTATTTAGTAATCCTACGTATGTGCTGTTGTTGTAACTAATTATTATCTATGATTGTGATGAAATCCATATAATAATTTTATAAGTTGATTTATTTTGTGTCTTGTGTGATGTTTTGGTTTATTTATTGAGTCTAATTCTTAGTGTTTCTTGTTGCTCGGCCACCAATAAGATTGATTTGGTAACTTAAAATGAACTTGACAAATGAATTTTAGGTTTAGCCGTAGATTTAATAACACACGATCTCACTTTAGGGATTTCCTCCAGGAAAAAAATAAAAATAAATAAAAAAAAAAAAAAAATATACATGTACACAATTGGAACTTGAACTTAATGAATTTGGGGTTTCTTCCTTTACATAGACATATAGTTAATTAAGTAACTTTGAATATTTGCATTAGACCATCGAAAAAGGCTTGTGTATACATTCGTGTTTCAGGTTAATGAGCCAGCATATTGCACAAGTATAAGATAATCAATTCATCCTTAGAAGAATATTGGAAAAATCAAAACCCTAGATATTTTTATATCATTAATTAATTTGGGCCGTTTATGCCCGGAAATGATGATTTGACGGTGAGATTTCCAACGATTTTAAAAGAAAAAGTGTTTTTCGATTCAATAATAAATAATTTCGATATATACGGAAAAACACTTGACATGTGCTTTTGCTTTTCATAAGCTTGAAGTTTCTGTATGAGGATTTCATGTTCAAATTAAATTTTGCTTTTAATAGTTGTCTATATTTTCCTATTTTAGAGAATGATTTTCTGTGTTTTGGTTAGACCAAATGTTGTCTTTTAGTGTTGATTATCACTAATGACTGGAGGTTGACAGCTGTGGAAGATACAGAATTAAAAATGCTGATCGATTACTTTAGGGGTGTTCACGGGTCGAGTTTTTTTGATTTTTTAATGACTCGATCGGGTCGGGTCAATCGGGTCAGTTGACCTGAAACCCAAAAATTAAGCACATGACCCGCACGGGTCGGGTCAGAACGGGTCAGGTCAAAAAACTGCGGGTCGTGTCGGGTCAATATAATATGTAGTAAATATATATATATTTTTTTGATCCAAAATTTACAAGATGCGTCCGTAGCTGAATTGGCAAAAGTCGTAAATGACAGCGCCAGCAATACCATTTTCTTTTTAATGAGAGGAAAAAAAAATTCGAAATTGTGGAAGAGTAGATTCGAACTTGAGACCTCTTGAACTAGAGGTGTTCACTGGTCGGGTTTTTCGATTTTTTTTTGGACCCGATCGGGTCAGGTCATTCGGGTCATTTGACCCGAAACCCGAAATTTAAGAAGCTGACCCGCGCGGGTCGGGTTGCAACGGGTCGGGTCAAAAAACCTCGGGTCGGGTCAAAATAGTATATTGTAAATATAATATATATATTTTATTGATACAAATTTTACAAGAAAACGCGTGTAGCTGCACTGGCAAACGCTTTGGTTTATATCCCTTTAATCTTAGGTTTGAATCTCATCAACAACACTTTTAATTTTAAAGAAAATTAAACAAAAAATTCAAATTTGGGGATGCTGAGGTTCGAACTTGGGGCTCATTAATGAGTAAACAATTACTTTGCCATTCCAACTACATAAATTTCTGGTTAAAATTGTAACCTTACAAATATATATTACAATTATTTCGGGTCGGGTCAGATCCGATTTTTTTACCTAAACCCGTGACCCGATCCGAAATTTCGGGTCGGGTTGAAATTTTGTAATTTTTTATTAAACCCGCGCGGGTCGGGTCGGGTCGCGGGTCGGGTCGACCCTATGAACACCCCTATCTTGAACACCAAGTACACACTTTGTCACTCGAGCAACAATTAGTTCTGGGTAAAATTGTATCATAAATATATATATATATATATATATATATATATATATATTATATATATATATATATATATATATATATATATATATATAATATATATATTATAATTATAAATATTTTGTTGAAAAAATAAAATTTCGAAAGTGGTGAGGGGATTTGAACCTGGACCTTTTTGAAGACTAAATAAAGACCCTGCCACTTCAGCTAAACTTATTTCTTATCAAAAAAGTATCATTAAAATATATATATATATATATCATTTACTTCGGGCCGGGTCAAGTCCAACCCGATTTTTCTGAACTAAACCCGTGACCCGATCCGACATTTCGGGTCGGGTCCAAATTGACCCGAAAATAAATTTTAAAATTACTAAACCCGACCCTATGAACACCCACTTTGTCTGTTTACAGGAAGTAATTAGCTTGTGAGTCGAGTAATTTGAATCTCAAGCACAAATATTTTCAAGATTGGCTTTTTCTTTTCCAGCCAAATTTACTCTTTAGTCTTTAAATATAGGTGAGGTCCCAAATTAAATTTGTTGACTACTTGGCGGCAAGATGTTAGTAAAGTTTGCTGTCAGTTTATTACTGCGTTGCTTGCGTTGATTTATTTGGGCCAGGATTAGTTTATGTTGATTTTAGCATGCATTTACATGCATTACAGAATGGCAAGTTGGAATCCAGCATGAGTCATGCATGCGAAACACGTAATACGTTGATAATTGGCAACTGCCAAAATATATGGAATTATAGCACACGTTTTCCAAATCCCATTTCTAAGCATCACAGAAATTAGAGAGTTAAATAGAGAGTAAAGAGTGTTTGAAAGGTTTTTTACAAAGTTTTGGTTTAAGCTTTGTAATTCTTTTATTTGTGTAATAAAGAAGAGTTTTCCTCTTATTTCTCATCTATACTGATTGTTTATATCACAACAAGTGGTATTAGAGCTAAGGTTACACGGAGGGATCCCGAAACTCAGAAAAAGAGCTTCGGTTCAAAAAATCGGTTCCGACGAATGTTGTCAAAAATCGATTTTGAGCATATCATCGGTTTTTTCACGACGAGACGAGCATGGTGGTATTTTTCGGTGATCGAACAGAAGTCCAGAAACGGCTCACGCGCAGCACGCGCTAATCAGAGAGCATCCCACGCGCCGCCACGCGCTGCTGAAGGTTGAAGACGATGCGTTAGCTGTCACGTCATTGTCTAGTCAGTGCCATGTCAGCCGTCACGCACAGTCAGCACGCCACGTCAGCAGACCAGTCAGCATCCACGTTCATCCAGTCAGCTGCCACGTCTAGACCCGACCGGCGGTTCGGTTTCGGTTCGGAACCGAACCGAACTGGCCGGTTTTCGGTTCCACAAGTGTGGAAACGGAACCGAACCGGTTAAATCCGATTCGGTTCCGGTTCCACACTTAAGTGGAACCAGAACCTTGAACCGAACCGGAACCCACCGGTTCGGTTCCAAACCTTTTTTTTTAATTTTGAAAATTAATTAAAATAAATGAGATTAATTTTATAAATAAAAAAAAATTATTACATTGAAGAGCTTGAGCTTAAATTTTTAAAATTTTAAGTTGCATACGTATCCACCAAGGGTGAGAGGAGTCAAAGCTCACGTAGTTCCATTTCAATTTTAAGACATATCCCCTTTGTACATTACAACTTTACAATTATCAATCATCATTATCAGTTGATCCTGCGGCTCCAGTTCCGCTTGTACTTGTTGTCGCACTTGCAGAAGCATTATCGAACAAATCTTCACAATCATCGGGGGCATCTTCTTATTGTCTCAGATCAGCTCGAGTCCAATCATCCACACAAGCTGTTGCTTCTAGAGTGCTTGGATGTAATGAAGATTGCCTAGCTTCCAATATATTACCTCCCAAGCTGAAGGCTTGCTCAACCGCAACGGTGGAAATATGTGCTGCCAATATCTCTTTAGCAATAATTGATAAAACATGATATATATTTTGATGTCAGTTCCACCATTCAAGGATTTTAAAATTTTTACTGCATAAACTTTCATTAGAAAACTCAAAATTTATAGATAAATAATTATCTAATTCAGGGTTATTAGTTGTCGTATCCCTAGCTTTTTTATTTCGTTGCAATAACCAACGATCCCCTGCGCTAAGTCTTGTTTGAATTACCGGTTCGCTACTACTAGATTCACATAATGTTCCTAAGTTATATCTTACAATATAATCATTAAATAAAACAATTAAATCATTTCTTAATTTCGTCTTTATGCTTGTAATATCAATTTCATCTAATATTCCTAAATAACCATAATAAGCTTGTAAACGACCATTCAAACCTTCTAATTTAAATCTAGGATCAAAAACAGCAGCAATAAGATAAAGTAAAGGAATTTCCCTAAAATAATTCAACAATTTTACCTTCATAGCAGTAATGGCTTCGAACAAAACAATATCATTATGATCGCTACTGTCAACATGCTCATCGAGAGTGCCAACAATATTCAAACTCTCAAGAAGAAATAAATGTGCTGTAGGATAATAAACACCGCTAAAAACTAAAGTAGCATCATTAAAAACTCTTAAAATATCTAAAATATTTTCACAAATATCTCATTGACTAGGATAAAGTGTGATATTTTGAACATGTTGAGAAAAAAACTACATAATGCATCTTTGTATTGAAATGCTTGACATAAAAGAAAATAAATTGAATTCCAACGTGTTGGAACATCTCTTGAAAATTTAATCGGTTTAATACCATTTATTTTACAAAACTTGGTCCATTTTCTCCTAACTTGAAAATATGACCAAATACAGTTAAATGTCGTTCTAATTGGATCAAGGAAAGGTAATAATAATTTTAGACCGTCTAGCATACATATGTTAAGGACATGACATGTACAACGAATATGAAAAAATCGACCCCCTAAATTTGGTTCACATAAGGATTTTAAATCACTTATGGATGCAGTATTTGTAAATGCATTATCAAATCCACTTGTTAAAATTTTTTCTACTAAACCATATTCATCAAAAATTACCTTCATCATTCTATAAATATTATGTGCAGTATGTTGGTCATCAAAAACTCTAAATGCAATAAGTCGTTTTTGCATGGTAAATGATGCATCAATCCAATGACAAGTCACACCCATGTATGAGTGTGTTTGCCAATGATCACTCCAAATATCAGAACATATAGAAATACAACATTTCATCTCTTTAAATATTTCATTTAAAATAATTTTACCATCTTTGTATAATTTAAAAATATGATGTTTTGTTGTGTTTCGAGTCATTCTACATGCAGCAGGATTTAAAGCATTATGCACGTAATTAGTAAAATGAAGTTTTTCACCAAAGCTTAAAGAAAGATGTGTCATACAAGTTAATTTCACAAATTCTTCTCTATTTTTTACATCAGAATATTTAAATAAATCTACAGCACTCGTACCTCTACTAGATGATGCGTACCTGGCCATTTGAGTTTGCGTCGTATCAATGCCAAATTCAACCGGATGATGTTTTTCCATGTGCTTGATCATATTGTCGTATCCACCAGAAAATTTATAGGTAACCCCACAATAGGTGAAAATTGCTCGTTGTGATTCATATTCTAGGCGTTCCAAATTAAAATGAATTTTGAAAATATCCGAGGACCAAGCCTTAACTTCACTTCTCCGTGATTGTGCACTGACACTAGGGCCGCTCTCTTGGGTTGGCATATTTGACATTATGTTCTCAGATGAGCTTGCCATTTTTCGTTTGAGAAATTATGAAGAAAAATAAGAAAATTGAATAATTGTTAAAATTTTAACAAATTAACAACTAATTGAATTGAGATTGAGAATAAGATTATAAGAGAATTGTATTGAAGTGAGATTGAGAATAAGAGAATTATAGAAAATGAGAGAGTTGAGAATTTGGTGTGTTGAAATAATGAAAAATGAATCCTATTTATAGAGTTTTAGAATTTTTTTGATTCCAAAAATACCCCTAAATATAACCGTTTTATTACTGTTATTATGGATATATTAGTAATTATATTTTAATTTATAAATTATTTTTTTTCTTATTTGGGCAGGGAGCCGTTCCCTGCCCCCCCAACGGCTAGTAGGCGTTGGGGAAGGTTCCTCTTGGAACCCTACGGTTCCGATTGGAACCTCGAACCGATGGAACCGTACGGTTCCACCGGTTCGAGTTGGGGTCGAACCCCAACCGAACCGGTCGCCAACGTCTCCGGTTCCGGAATCGGAACCGAAATCGGTTGGAACCAGAACCTTCCGGTCGCCAACGGTTCCGGTTCCGGAATCGGAACCGAAATCAGTTGGAACCAGAACCTTCCGGTTCCAACCGGTTCGGTTCCGGTTCGGAACCGGAACCGTGGCCGGGTCTAGCCACGTCAACGACATGTGTCTGACACGTCACCACTGGTGCCACATCAGCAAAATTTTCGATAAATTTTTGAAAAGTCCCTATACTTTCTAGAAATTATATTTTTGTCCCTTAACTTTCAGAAATTGTACTTTGACCCTGTATTTTTGAAAATTTATATTTTGGTCCATTGTCGGATTTTGACAAGCGAAGTGTCATTTCCATCATTTTCGACCATTCCGAACGCAACGGTGAGCTCCGTTTTTTGAAATTCTACTTTGAATTTTTATGATGGACGGGGGCAACAAAAAATGATTTTGTTAACGAGCACCAATTATTTCATATAGAGAGGAAAGATGAAAGATCTTCTATATGTGAAAGACTATGATTGATCGATTTTTCTGGAGTAGAAACCAGAAGCAATGTCCAATGAAAAGTGAAATAATCTTCACCAGAAGACATGCAATACTATTCGTCAGTAGATCGACTATAGTATAGTGAACTATGTTAATGAATATACTAATACACGTGTCTTATAGAGAAAGCTGGAGGAGCTTTTTCGAGCAAAAACTAAAAACAACAAGCTGTACTACATCAAGAAGATGATGAGGTTGAAATACGATGAAGATACAGCTGTGGCAAGACCATATCAATGATTTCCTCGGCACCATGAAAGAATTGTCTAGATTGAGCATAGACTTCAGTGATTAGGTAAATGGCTAAATACTCATAAATACATTATCAGAAACTTGGGAAATGTTTAGATCCATGGTGATAAATTCGACCTCAGATGGGAAAGTCACATTGGAAATGGCAAAAACCAGAATCTTCGAGGAAGAAAAGAGGACTATAATGTAAGGTTCGACATCAACCTCAACCTCAGAAGCTTTAATGACTGAGAGGATTAATAGAAAGAGGAGGAGTGAAAGTCGAGGCCCGGGTAGATCAGACAAGCACCAGGGAAAATCAAGAACATGGATATAGAATGCTACTATTGTAAAAAGAAAAGCCATATGAAGATGGATTGCTACAAATTGAAGAACGAGCAGTCCAAAGACAACAACAGAAGGGATATTGACTCTAACCAAGAAAGAGTTGCTACTGCCACCACTGACAGCACCTCCAAAGAATTCTTCATTATCTATAAGGAAAATATTGTGAATCTTGCCAGCCACGAAACCAGTTGGGTGATAGATAGTGGCTCCTCCATACACGCCATATCTCGCAGAGATTTTTTTCATCTTACACACCAGGTGACTACGGTGCTGTAAGGATGGAGAATGACAGTCAATCCAAAGTCTTTGGTATTGGAGACATCTGTCTTGAAACAGACAACGAGACAAGGTTAGTGTTGAAGGGAGTCAAGCACATCCCACATATCCGGTTAAACCTGATCTCAATAAGTAAACTGGATGATGAAAGCTTCTGCAGCACCTTTAGTGACGACATATGGAAGCTCACTAAAGGATCAATGGTGATGGCACGAGGTAAAAAAAGACTCAACATTGTATTTGATGCACGTTAAACTTTCCAATGGCAGCATAATTACAGTCAACAGTAATGAGACAGCCAAGCTATGACATAAAAAGCTCGATCATATGAGTCAAATGGGGATAGAAGCACTACGCCGACGGAATGTTCTTCAGGGTTGAAGAACTCACACTTACAGAAGTGTGAACAATGCATGTCTAGAAAGCAGAACAGAGTGTCCTTCCAGAGCTCCTCGCTTCAACGAAAACCGGAGGTACTTGATCTCATACATTCAGATGTATGTGGTCTGATGCAGACACGAACACTTGGTGGGTCACTTTATTTTGTGACATTTATAGATGGTCATCAAGGAAGATATGGGTATACACTTTGAAAATGAAAGATCCAGTGTTGAGAGTGTTCAAGGAGTTTCATGCTCTGATAGAGAGAGAAACCGGTAAGAAACTGAAATACATCAGAACAGACAATGGTGGATAGTACAGAGGTTTGTTTGATCAGTACTGCAAGATGCAAGGAATTCGACATCAAATGACACCTCCAAATATACCTCAGCTGAATGGCCTAGCTGAGAGGATGAACAGAACCTTGTACGAAAGGGTCAGAAGCTTGTTTTTACAAGCCAAGCTACAGAAGACATTTAGGGGGAGACACTGAGCACAACCGTACACGTTTTGAACATGTCCCCAACAGTCGCACTAAAAGGTAATGTTCCTAATCAAGTCTGGATAAGAAAATAAGTGTCATATGAACACTTGCATGTCTTTGGGTGCAAAGCACTTGTACACATCCCAAAGGACGAGAGATCCAAACTTGATACAAAGATGCTACAGTGTGTCTTTATTGGCTATAGTCTGGATGATTTCGGCTACAAACTGTATGATCATGTTGAGAAGAAGATTTTCAGAAGCCGAGATGTTGTCTTCATTGAAGATCAGACTATAAAAGATATCAGAAAAGATCTAAAGACAATGCCCATGTGGATGCTGGTTTTCACCCGAGGTCCATAATTGAGAATTTATAGATTGTGGGCACTAGCAATCCTGCAAAACGAAGGTAGAGTGAGTGTGGCGGTTACTGCCAAGTTGCGTGGTGGGTGCCCGTTGGTACTCCGACACTCAAATCAATAGTGAAGACAAGCGGAAAATAAGGAAAAGTAAGGTTTATGATTACCTTGACCTCCGCAGACTGCCGTTGGGGTGGTGGGTTGGAGGTTCTGAGAGCTATGGAGAGAATATGACTAAGCTGAGAGTTGTGTTCCTTCTTCCATTCCCTTGTAAACTGCTTCTCTTATATACACACTCATATAAAGCTTTTAATGGCTCATCCGTTGGTGCTGGAAACGGCTGATCCATGATGGGAGGTAATTATGAATTCAGACGTTTTATGGGATTGGTAACTGATAAGTTATGAGGCCATTTTGGTTAGATATTTTTTTTTGGGTATGGGCTTGTAACTGGCTTTCTAATGGGCCTACTTTGAGAGCTTTGGGCTATTTAGACTGATAGGTAATTGGTGTCTGGCCTTTGGTTTTGCTTGGTATGCCTCTCTTTATGTGTAGGCCTGAGAAAATAACTATGTCCTTGGCCTAAGTCTATACAGGGTACTGTTTAGAGGGCCGGAAGTGAAAAATCGAAAATGCCCTTGGCCCAAATTTGGCCCATACAGCCCCAGTAATACAGAAATGTTGATGTCAATCCAGAACCTCATACACCAGTTCCAATACATATTGAAGATAAGGCTCCCAATCATGAGGGTACATGTGTTGAAGCTCCCAGAGATGATGATTATGATCAACCACCAGTACCAGAAGCTACACCAAGAGTTCCACATAAAAGGTCTGCCAGAGAAAGGCGACCTTCAATGAAATACTATGCATATGAGTATGTGTTGCTTACTGACGGGGGAGAACCCGAGAGCTACAAGGAGGCTGTGGAAATAGAGAACACGAAAAAGTGGGAGGAAGCCATGCAAGATGAGATGAAGTCTTTGCATGACAATCACACTTTCGAGCTGGTGAAATTGCCAAAAGGAAAAAGAGCTTTGAAGAACAAATGGGTGTACAGAGTGAAGCAACAAGAACATACTTCACAACCCCGGTAGAAATCTAGACTAGTTGTCAATGGATTCAATCAGAAAAAGGCATTGGCTTGGATGAAATCTTTTCTCCAGTTGTGAAGATGTCATCTATCAGAGTGGTACTCAGCTTAGAAACAAATCTTGACTTGGAAATCGAGCAGATGGATGTCAAGACCGTATTTCTTCTTGGGGATCTGGAAGAAAAAATTTATATGGAGCAGCCAGAATACTTCAGAGTCAAAGGAAAATAGGACCATGTGTGCAGACCCAGGAAAAGCCAATATGGTTTGAAATAGGCACCGAGACAGTGGTACATGAATTTTGAGTTAGTTATGGAGGAGCAAGGATACAAGAAGACTACTTCAGACAATTTTATTTTCGTTCAGAATTTTTCTGACGATGACTTTATCATCTTACTGTTGTATGTAGATGATATGTTGATAGTTGGTCGGAATCAATCGAGGATTGATGATTTGAAGCAGCAATTAAGTAAGTCTTTTGAGATGAAAGACTTGGGGCCAGTAAAACAGATTCTTGGCATCAGGATCGGTCGTGATCGAAAAGCCAAGAAATTATATTTTCCATATGAGGAGTACATTGAGAAGGTACTTCAGTAATTTTATATGGACAAGGCTAAAGCGGTTAGCACTTGTAGACATTGGTTTACGGTAGAGGTCCACAGTCGAGAATTTATTGGTTGGGACACCAATAATCCTGCAAAACAAGAAGGTAGGGTGAACGGGGAGCCCTGACCACCGGTGTGGTGGATGCCGAAGGCACTCTTATGCCGAAGTCAGTGGTGGAAATGATCTGTAAAGGCCGTAGTATGAGGAACAAGGTCAGATATTACCTTGATCCCCGTGAGCTACCGTAAGGGTGGTAAGTAGGAGCTCTGTAGAGAATACTGTTAAGCTGTGAGTAGTAGAGCTTGCGTGTCTTTTCTCGTAGAATTTCTTCTCTTATATACACACTTTGGGGAAACTTGTGTATTTATTGCATTGATTACTTGTCCGTTGGATGCTGGTAACGGCATATTCATGAGGGGTATTTATGAGTTTGGGCGTTTCGTAGGCTGGTATATGATGAATCTAGGATATGGTATTTTACTGAGTATGGGCTTATGAAACATCTTTGGGCCAATGTTGACTTATAAAATTGGGCTTCCTTGGAGAGTTTTGGGTCTTTAGATGAAGGATATTGGGTCTTCCCTTTGTGTGTATGCTTGAGATGGCAACTAGGGTCTGAGTCTTATCTTGGGTGTCGTTAGGGGAATTTGAGGTGTATTAGTATTGGGCCCGAAGTAAAAAGTCAAAATTGCCCTTGGCCCAAATTTGGCCCATACAGTTTTTCCCTACTCTGTAAGTCAATGAGACATTGGCTTGGAGAGTACTCGTTGGTCGTGTCATCTGAACCAAAACAAGAAAGTCTTTGTTTTCTGGACTAGGACGCGATTGAGTGTCTTCAATGTTGCCTGGACAGTGCGGCTAAAGTCTTGAATCTAACTCGACTGGAGTTATGGGAGATGTCCCAATTGATCGAATTGGACGTTGATCCATATCATAATCCATACGACTGGGATGAGGACCAATGGAGTCTTCATGTCTGGACTGAATGTAGTCCAAGTCTTTTATTTGCCTAGTCATGTCCATGTCGACAGATTCGAGTAGTGTTATTTTAAAGGACTTCATTCAATTGGTGAGAGGACAATAGAGCCTTCAGGTCGCCTGGACCGAATTTGGTTCAGGTCTTCAACTCGCATGATGATAGCCGATAGGTCATTCTATCAGTTGGGTGAGGTATAAGGACCTAGTCAAGTCGCATGTCGTCTGGTACCAGATGAAGGTCTGGATTGGTACTTGACTCAATTAATGAGCCTCTTGAGTAGAGAGCTTATTGACTCAATCGTTTGGTATCGAACATGGACCAAATCGAGTCTAAATGTCGTCTGAGCCAGGAGAAGATCCAGGTTTTGTATCAGACTCAATCGCGAGCCAATTGAGGAATATTCTCATCGGCTGGACCTGATAAAGGACAGTACCCATTTACTCGTTTGGTGCCGAATAGGGACCGAATCTAGTCTACATGTCGGTTGGACTAGAAGAAGGTCCATTTACTGAACTCGACTCCATCATGAGCCAATTAGGGAGTGTTCCCGTCGACTAGATTTGTTGAAGGCCAGAAAATCATTCATTTGTTTGGTACTGAATAGGGACCAAATCGAGTGAACAGGTCGATTGGACCAGAAGAATGTCCATTTACTGAACTTGACTCCATTATGAGCCAATTAAGGAGTGTTCCCGTCGATTGGATCTAATGAAAGCCAGGAAATCATTCATTCGTTTGGTACGGAATAATGACCAAATCAAGTGTACAGGTCGACTGGACCAGAAGAAGGTTCATTTACTAAACTTGACTCCATCATGAGCCAATTGGAGAGTGTTCCCATCTACTAGACCTAATGAAGGCCATGAATCCATTCATTCCTTTGGTACCGAATAGGGACCAAATTCAGTGTACATGTCAACTGGACCAGATGATGGTCCATTTACTGAACTTGACTCCATCATGAGCCAATTGGGGAGTGTTCCCATCGACCGGACCTGATGAAGGCCAGGAATCCATTCATTCGTTTGGTACCGAATAGGGGCCAAATCGAGTGTACATGTCGACTGGACCAGAAGAATGTCCATTTACTGAACTTAACTCCATCATGAGCCAATTGGAGTGTTCCCGTTGACTAGACCTGATGAAGGCCAGGAATCCATTCATTCGTTTGGTATCGAATTGGGACCAAATCGAATCTACATGTCGACTGAACCATAAGAAGATCCATTTAATGAACTTGACTCAGTTGACAGGATTCTTTTTGGGATTTGGATGAGCCTTCCGTTCCTCGATTTCCTAAACCGTAATAAATACGGCGTTCATATCGAGACCTATTTTTTGGCGAGAAAATGAGGCACCAAAATATGGAAATATATAAAGGGCATTAATGGGGGTTCATTCGTTTCATTTGTAAAATTTCTTCTCAAGTCGTGTGGTTGGAGAACTCTCATTGAATCTAAGGTATCCTTCATTTACTTCTTCATGTTCTTCAGTTCTTCAATCTGTTCATAAGGTAGATTCAACTTGTTCTTGGCTAGAATATGAGTTTTAATCTCGAAATAGTTTAGGGTTTTTTGGGGTTTGTTTGTGAGAATTTTGGGTTTGATCTTCTGTATATGGTTTTAGGTTGAGTCATTGTTTGTAGAGTGATTTGATATGTCGTTTGAGGGTTGCTCGAGCTCAAGTGATACACTGATGGAGGTGTATGTAGGCTCGCCCTTACGGGTCATCTCCTTTTTTAGTATGTATAGTAGAGACATAATAAGTGGGGGTGATAAAGATGTGTTGGCTGTCGCGTCGATGGAGGCTCTACTCGGTATCCCTAAAGATGTGCCACCTCTCTGAAACCCAGCACTAGTGATCCGACCAACTTGTTAACAATAAATCCTCTAGGTAGACTAACCAAAAAAAACCATGAGGGAGATAAAAATAAAGTACCGGTTTCGTGAATCGGTTCGAGTGATTCGAGGGACCGAATCGACTATAGGATCCCTGTGTGGATTGGGTTTTACGAACGTCCATTTTATAGATGGATTTAGGTTCCCCATTCCAAACCTAGTGTGAGAGGTACTAAATCACTATAGGATAGCCCCTCCCAACTAATTCCAAATACATGAAGGGTCTCAATGTCGGTTGAAGTGCTGACGTACGAGTTAGGAGTTAGATTTGTAGTAAATGATCTTCTTTACACATACTATATGAAGGAACATATAGTTGAAAAAGGGAGATATCATATGTTCCTTTGACACAAGATGGAGCATTTAATTTCAGGATTGACTACAAACGATAGAGAGGGTTGGTAAAAGGCCTATTTTTTTGTTAAAGGAGAGGGTGTTGTAGGCATTGCATTTTTGCATGTGAAACCCGATGATGAGTCTCATTTGGAGGCACTACCTTTTGAGTCATGAAAACCGCGGGAAACGGATATCGGAAGGGGAAATTCAGAATAAACAAGGTTCACTGTTTTCGTTCGTGCTGCGTTCGTGTAGGCGTTAGAAAAGAAAGCAGATTTCGAGCGTTCGTGTTCACGTTCGAGGAGGCGTTCGAACGGTGTCGGTAATTCTGGTTTTGCTGCTAGCCTCACACCCCAGCCCATTTAGCTCCCCAAAGCCCATAAAACACATCCCAAATTAAATGAATAAATATTAATTAAAACATTAACTAATAAGACATTAAAATAACTAATTAAATAATTAAATAAAGTATTTACCAAACTTAAACTAAAATCATGCCTAAAATAAACAAATCACACACTAAATCAAAATATAATCATGCCTAATTAAAATCAATCAACCAATTATATTCCCAATCTAATAAGATTATTCCCAAACTTAAAATATTGTATTCCTAAACCAAGCCAATCAAATATTCAACCTTCCCTATCTAGCCAAGATTTGTCCCCCATCAATCTTTGACTTCCCTTAACCAAACCAAATCAAATCCTTTGACTTCCCTTAACAAAACCAAATCAAATCCCTTCCCTTGTCAACCTTAACCCTTCTCTATATAAACCCCTCTTCACCAAACCTTTGAGGGGTTAGAGACACACAACCTTAGAGACACACAACCCAAGAGACACAAAACCTAAGTCACACCCAGTACAAAAAAAAGAAAAAACCAAAACAGTAAACAGAAACACATCAAAAAACAGCAGCAAAACAACGCCAAAGTAGTGGGGAAAAACAGTGGAACGGCGAGCCAAAACGCGAAACTAGTGAACCGGAAAAGTAAGGAGCTTTCACCCCTTCCGATCTCCGCGAAACGCACGTCCGAGGACAATTAAAAGGTTAGACCTGAGGGTATTCTTCATACTCATCTTTATTTGATTTTCGTTATTTATTTTGGTCGTATTTTAATTATTTGTTGAATCTTGTTTGTGAATGATGTGTGTCATGGGTATTGGATGAATGGAAAAGTGTTGTCTCTCGTGGTATATAGGATGGAAACCCGGACGTAAATTTCATAGCCGATTCGAATGGACGGTAGGTAGTATGATCTGCACTCGGGATACAACTCCACGTACCACTTGAGTAAACGACACTTGTTTGTTTTAAATTGCTTTGGTTTATTTATCTTTTTGTCATTTAAATTCTGTATTTTACGTGTTTATGTATGATGCAATCGAGTGCATGGGCTTAGTAAGTGCGATGTAAGGTCCCCTAATGGAGGGGTTAAAATCCTTTACCACGATGCTTCGCCGTACCGATTGAGGGTGTTCGGTTGAATGCAAGATACGTTCAATCGGACACACTAAGTTTAAATTTATTATCTTTAATCCTTTGTGTGCATGATGCAATCGAGCGCATGGGCTTAACTAGGGTGGTTTTAAGGTCCTCCATTCGAGGGAAAACGCCATAAGGCTACCTTTGCCATGATGTTTTGTCGCGCTGTTTATTACGCGATTCATCGCTGTTACAAAAAACCCTTTTTTATGCATCTTTGTTTATTGCACTTTATATGTAATATGTGCGCATGGGCTTAGTGAGTTAGTCCAAAGGTCCTCTATTTGAGAGATGAAGAGCCTAAAAGGCCACCTTCGTGACACTACTTCGCCGCGCCCCTTTAGCTTTCATGTATCGCGTCCCATTTCATGCATCAGGTCTGTTCCCGTTCGAACGCGTTCACGAACGCAACTCGAACGCGCATATATTTTTGCCTTATCATGCATCAGGTTCATTTCCGTTCGAACGCGTTAACAAATGCCATACGAACGTGAGCATTCTGTTTCATTTCCGTTCGAACGCGTTAACAAACGCCATACGAACGTGAGCATTCTGTTTCATTTCCGTTCGAACGCGTTCACAAACGCCCTACGAACGTGAGCATTCTGTTTTATTTCCTTCGAACGCGTTCACGAACGCTCACGAACGTGAGCATCATGCATCAGGTCCGTTACCGTCCGAACGCGTTTACGAACGCAACTCGAACGCGAACACACTGAACTGAGACATATTCATCACATGCCATGTATAATTGTTTCTTAAGTGATTTTTTTATGAAAACCACACATAGTCGTTCTATCTTTGTGCACATAATAATGAAAAGCATGTTTATTCCCTATGATTGCATTATCTACTTTAGTCTTGGCTTAATGTATCATGATTTATGCATCCGTATTGTCGTCATTTTGATTACATGCAAATGATACCATGACTGTTTGTGTTTATGATTACATGAATGATTGAGTTCTTATGACGTTATGTGCTTGTTGTTGTAAAAGTCTACCTTTAAGCATGTGAATTTGGCAATAAGATTTGATTTCATATATGTTAGTTGTTACTTTCAAGCATGCGAATTTAGGATTGTGGTGCACTTGGAAATATATGTCATAGGCTTGGTTGGATTATTGCATAAATCTTTACATTACAAGTGGCATAAGTAAGGGACCATTCCGAACCCAATGGTTTGAGGTCTTCCCTTGCGAGGGGTGAGTGCGGCCTTAAATCTTTGTCCCGGTTCACACCGGGTGGCGACTCCATCACTCTCCGGTTTAGTCCTCCGTGGCTACTCCGTACTCCCAACTAGGCCCCCGAGCCTAGAACAGCATGCGTCGCCCCAGATCTCACTGTGTGCCCACAGTTCTGGCGACTCCACTGGGGATAGAGAATCGGCCCCGAAATAATGCCTTGTAATGTATAGATTTATGCTTTAATTAACCGTGTCTACAATGTGCGAAATGAGGGTTGTGATAAAAGACATTTTTGAGGCTTGTTAATGATTTGGTGTCTTCCCTCACTCACTACCTTTCGAGGAAAAGCTGTGAAGGCACCTAAATGATCATTACCATTAGCCTGTTGTGACATACTAATTTGGAGGATTTGTTGCTTATTCCTGACACCAAGCGATAAGAGCCTAAGAGGCTTGGGTATTTAAGTGAGCCTCGCTCCACCTTCCCTCTGGGGAATCTGCAACAAGGAATCCATTTGACAGTTAGTCACACACCATGACTTGTTGGCACGTACCGTAAGGTATAAAAAAGGCGCGCTTACTTGGTCGCTCGGACCCTTGAGTGGGGAGACCTAGTTGTAGGCAATCCTTCGCCGGCAAGAGTCTTTGTCCATGCTCCCACGAACCCATGCGTAGACCGGGTTGTATAGCCTATAACAAGTATTTCCTTGTGCTTTAGGACCATTATCATTTCGATGAACTGGACTCTTTGTCAAAAAAATGCGAACTTGCTGGGCCATTTAAACTGGGGCAGGTTCGTATCTTATGACAATTAGGCCCAGAACTTCTGAAATGATGATGGGCCACACGGTAGAATTTACCTTTTTATGTTTATGATATCTTCCTTGTATGCTTATGTTTGGGAACATTGCTATTTGAATCCATCTGGATCTTTTGTCATGAGATATGGGCTTGTTGGGCCATTTAAACTGGGACAAGAACGTATCTTATGACTATTGGGCCAAAGGCTTCTAAATAACAATGGGCCGTTTTATGATTGTGTTCGGGATATTATCATTTGGATTTAGTTGGGCTCCTTGCCATAAGACATGAATTCGTTGGGCCATTTAAACTGGGACGGATTCACTATTATGACAGTTAGCCCAAAAGCTTCTAAAATGATAATAGGCCGATTTGTTTGAGAATTTTATTTGATTTAATATATGTTATATGCTTCTTGTGCACCTCATGCATACATACGCCTTGTTAACCCCCTGTGTCTTAAAAGACATAGATACCGTTTGGGTTAGGGAGAAAACCAGACTCACTAAGAGAACGGTTGGAACCATGAGTGGATCAGATAATGAAGTGTCCCGAATGGATCAGTTGGAAAACAGTCTCACAAAGATTACTGAACAGCTGCAAGCCTTGACTACTGCTGTGGCTGGTATGGCTGTGCCCCATGCTGGGGGAAATTCTGAAAATGTGAGGCAAGAGGAATCTCCGAACAGATTGGGGGACGATGTCCCCGCTTTTGATGACGACATGGCAGAATATGCAACAGGCAAAGTGATTGGGTCTCCGGCAGAATTTCAGAAACTTCGGGATCAGGTTGAAACAGTTACCCGCAAGATGAGGGGTAAGTATGAAGAGTTGTTAGATTATGAGGCAATGACATTTGAAGAACAGTTGCCGGCTCAGTTCAAGATGCCGGACATGGCTAAGTTTAACGGGAATGGGGATCCGAGGGTCCATCTCCGTCAGTATGTTTCAGTCATGAGCTCAGTAGGTTTGTCCAAGCCGCCAGGCGCTAAAAATGTTTGGAATGTCACTTGAAGGGGCACCGATAGTTTGGTATCACAGCCTTGAGAAAAAGGTTAGGGAAGATTGGAAGGAGTTGGCTGATGCTTTTCTGAAGCAATACGTCACGGACTTGGAGATTGATTTGTCACTCCGTGATTTGGAGAACACTAAGCAGAAGCCAGAGGAAAGCTTCAAGGAGTATGTAGACCGGTGGAGAAGTCAGTTGCTGAAAATGCAGACTAGGCCCTCTGAGAAGGACCAAATTAAGATGATTATCAAGGGCACCAAGCCCTCCATCTATGGGAAACTGAGGAGGATGACCTCCATGATTACAGACTTTCGGCAGTTGAGGGAAACTGTCATGGACATTGAAGAAGAGGAGACCGAGAACCGGAAGTTTTATGGCCAGAATAAGAGGAATTTTGGGGGGCATTCTGAGACAAGGCCCACTACTGCCGAGGTTACCGCCATCAGAAATAGGCGATTTTCCAACCTTGGCAGGCCTCTATCGAAGGTGTTTGAAAAGTTGAAAATGCAAGGACTCCTGAAACCCTTGGAACCTAAACCACTTCCAAGCCCTGTACCCCACTACCTTGACTTAAACTTATTCTGTTACTTCCACCAACAAAAGGGTCACGAAACTGACAATTGCCTCCGCCTTAGGCATGAGATCCAAGACCTCATTGACACCCACAAAATACCTGACCCAGAAAGAGAACAACCCAATGCACATAGAAATCCCCTACCCAACTACATGATCAACTCTGGCCTACCCGAAACCCTTGTCCTCCAAGCTCTCAACCACTCACTCAGCTTCATTCATTGGGATAAGGGATGACAATGATGAAGAACCATAGGCTGAGGAAGAAGGCGCTGCTGTTTCTCCAAGTTTATCTTGCATTTTAATAAAGACATTGATTTTGTTTGCTTGTTCGGACCTTTTCTCAACAATAATAAAGAAGTTCATTTCGCTTACTTGCCTGAATCTCCACTTCTCAACTTGCAACATGAGTGCATTTGAGAAAAGCATTCAACCTTGGTACTATGAAATTCAGTGGTGTTTAGAACACGGGGGATTCCCGAAAACAGCAAGCAGAAAAGATATGATGATCATCCAGAAATTGGGACATGGGGCAGTGAGACTATCAGACTTGGAAGGGAATGAGTTCACCGAGCCGATTAAAGTGGAAAGGATGAAGCAGTACTTTGCCCGAGGAAGAATTGGCGAAGACCTAACCCAACGGAATAGGAACTTCATCCATGCATGCATACACGTAACGTATTTTGGCATTCTTTTTGGTGTTTGTTTTGTTTTGTAAATCACAGGTTTCAACAACGAAAAAGAGAAAGCGTCAAATGCAAGTCAACCAAGAGCAGCGACAGTACAATATTAGTCTGGGGGCGAGGCCCGCATCAGTATCAGCATGGGTCGAGGCCCACATCAGTATCAGCTTGAGGATGAGTCCCAGGGCGAGGCCCGCATCAGTATCAGCTTGAGGATGAGTCCCAGGGCGAGGCCCACATCAGTATCAGCTGAGGATGAGTCGGGGCGAGGCCCGCATCAGTATCAGCTTGGGGATGAGTCACAGGGTCGAGGCCCACATCAGTATCAGCATGGGTCGAGGCCCACATCAGTATCAGTATGGGTCGAGGCCCACATCAGTATCAGCTGGGGATGAATCCTAAGGCCGAGGCCTACATCATCAAGATTGGGAATGAATCCTAGGGTCGAGGCCCACATCGTCAGAATTATGGAATGAATCCAGGAATGAATCTGGGAATGAACCCAGGGCCGAGGCCCACATCGTCAGAATTTGGAATCAATCCAGGAATGAATCCTAGGGTCGAGGCCCACATCATCTTAGTTTTGGAAGGAATCCAGAGAAGAATCTCAGAATGTGGAAGGAATCCAGAGAAGGAATCTCAGAATTTGGAAGGAATCCAGAGAATGAATCTCAGATTTGGAAGGAATCCCGAGAATGAATCTCAGAATTTGGAAGGAATCCGGAATGAATCTCAGAATTTGGAAGGAATCCAGAGAATGAATCTCAGAATTTGGAAGGAATCCAGAGAATGAATCTCAGAATGTGGAAGGAATCCAGAGAAGGAATCTCAGAATTTGGAAGGAATCCAGAGAATGAATCTCAGAATTTGGAAGGAATCCAGAGAATGAATCTCAAAATGGGGAAGGAATCCAGAGAATGAATCTCAGAATTTGGAAGGAATCCAGAGAATGAATCTCAGAATGTGGAAGGAATCCAGAGAATGAATCTCAGAATTTGGAAGGAATCCAGAGAATGAATCTCAGAATTTGAAGGAATCCAGAGAATGAATCTCAGAATTTGGAAGGAATCCAGAGAAGAATCTCAGAATTTGGAAGGAATCCAGAGAATGAATCTCAGAATTTGGAAGGAATCCAGAGAATGAATCTCAGAATTTGGAAGGAATCCAGAGAATGAATCTCAGAATTTGGAAGGAATCCAGAGAATGAACCTCAAAATGTGGAAGGAATCCAGAGAATGAATCTCAGAATACGGAAGGAATCCATAAGAATAATCTCAGAGTTTGGAACGAATCCAGAAGAATGAATAAGAAAGCTCGGAATGAATCCAAGGGTCGAGGCCCACATCAAACTCAACACAACAGGCGGACCAGGTGACAGCTGGCGAGTCAGGTAAGTAAAAATGCATTGCATAGACTTTGATAGGATTGTCACTGTCACACACTGCACAAGTCCCATCAAAGTGGGGGCGACTGTAGGCATTGCATTTTTGCATGTGAAACCCGATGATGAGTCTCATTTGGAGGCACTACCTTTTGAGTCATGAAAACCGCGGGAAACGGATATCGGAAGGGGAAATTCAGAATAAACAAGGTTCACTGTTTTCGTTCGTGCTGCGTTCGTGTAGGCGTTCGAACGGAAAGCAGATTTCGAGCGTTCGTGTCACGTTCGAGGAGGCGTTCGAACGGTGTCGGTAATTCTGGTTTTGCTGCTAGCCTCACACCCCAGCCCATTTAGCTCCCCAAAGCCCATAAAACACATCCCAAATTAAATGAATAAATATTAATTAAAACATTAACTAATAAGATATTAAAATAACTAATTAAATAATTAAATAAAGTATTTACCAAACTTAAACTAAAATCATGCCTAAAATAAACAATCACACACTAAATCAAAATATAATCAGCCTAATTAAAATCAATCAACCAATTATATTCCTAATCTAATAAGATTATTCCAAACTTAAAATATTGTATTCCTAAACCAAGCCAATCAAATATTCAACCTTCCTATCTAGCCAAGATTTGTCCCCCCTCAATCTTTGACTTCCCTTAACCAACCAAATCAAATCCTTTGACTTCCTTAACAAAACCAAATCAAATCCCTTCCCTTGTCAACCTTAACCCTTCTCTATATAAACCCCTCTTCACCAAACCTTTGAGGGGTTAGAGACACACACCTAAGAGAACCACAACCCAAGAGACACACAACCTAAGTCAACCCATACAAAAAAAAAAGAAAAAAACCAAAACAGTAAACAGAAACACATCAAAAAACAGCACAGCAAAACAACGCCAAAGTAGTGGGGAAAAACAGTGGAACGGCGAGCCAAAACGCGAAACTAGTGAACCGGAAAAGTAAGGAGCTTTCACACCCCTTCCGATCTCCGCGAAACGCACGTCCGAGGACAATTAAAAGGTTAGACCTGAGGGTATTCTTCATACTCATCTTTATTTGATTTTCGTTATTTATTTTGGTCGTATTTTAATTATTTGTTGAATCTTGTTTGTGAATGATGTGTGTCATGGGTATTGGATGAATGGAAAAGTGTTGTCTCTCGTGGTATATAGGATGGAAACCCGGACGTAAATTTCATAGCCGATTCCGAATGGACGGTAGTATGATCTGCACTCGGGATACAACTCCACGTACCACTTGAGTAAACGACACTTGTTTGTTTTAAATTGCTTTGGTTTATTTATCTTTTTGTCATTTAAATTCTGTATTTTACGTGTTTATGTATGATGCAATCGAGTGCATGGGCTTAGTAAGTGCGATGTAAGGTCCCCTAATTGGAGGGGTTAAAAGCCTTTACCACGATGCTTCGCCGTACCGATTGAGAGTATTCGGTTGAATGCAAGATACGTTCAATCGGACACACTAAGTTTAATTTATTATCTTTAATCCTTTGTGTGCATGATGCAATCGAGCGCATGGGCTTAACTAGGGTGGTTTTAAGGTCCTCCATTCGAGGGAAAACCATAAGGCTACCTTTGCCATGATGTTTTGCCGCGCTGTTTATTACGCAATTCATCGCTGTTTTACAAAACCCTTTTTTATGCATCTTTGTTTATTGCACTTTATTATGTAATATGTGCGCATGGGCTTAGTGATTAGTCCAAAGGTCCTCTATTTGAGAGATGAAGAGCCTAAAAGGCCACCTTCGTGACACTACTTCGCCGCGCCCCTTTAGCTTTCATGTATCGCGTCCCATTTCATGCATCAGGTCTGTTCCCGTTCGAACGCGTTCACGAACGCAACTCGAACGCGCATATATTTTTGCCTTATCATGCATCAGGTTCATTTCGTTCGAACGCGTTAACAAACGCCATACGAACGTGAGCATTCTGTTTCATTTTCGTTCGAACGCGTTAACAAACGCCATACGAACGTGAGCATTCTGTTTCATTTCTGTTCGAACGCGTTCACAAACCCTACGAACGTGAGCATTCTTTTTATTTCCGTTCGAACGCGTTCACGAACGCTCCACACGAACGTGAGCATTTCATGCATCAGGTCCGTTACCGTCCGAACGCGTTTACGAACGCAACTCGAACGCGAACACACTGAACTGAGACATATTCATCACATGCCATGTATAATTGTTTCTTAAGTAATTTTTTTTGATGAAACCACACATAGTCGTTCTATCTTTGTGCACATAATAATGAAAAGCATGTTTATTCCCTATGATTGCATTATCTACTTTAGTCTTGGCTTAATGTATCATGATTTATGCATCCGTGTTGTCGTCATTTTGATTACATGCAAATGATACCATGACTGTTTGTGTTTATGATTACATGAATGATTGAGTTCTTATGACGTTATGTGCTTGTTGTTGTAAACGTCTACCTTTAAGCATGTGAATTTGGCAATAAGATTTGATTTCATATATGTTAGTTGTTACTTTCAAGCATGCGAATTTAGGATTGTGGTGCACTTGGAAATATATGTCATAGGCTTGGTTGGATTATTGCATAAATCTTTACATTACAAGTGGCATAAGTAAGGGACCATTCCGAACCCAATGGTTTGAGGTCTTCCCTTGCGAGGGGTGAGTGCGGCCTTAAATCTTTGTCCCGGTTCACACCGGGTGGCGACTCCATCATTCTCCGGTTTAGTCCCCCGTGGCTATTCCGTACTCCCAACTAGGCCCCCGAGCCTAGAACAGCATGCGTCGCCCCAGATCTCACTGTGTGCCCACAGTTCTGGCGACTCCACTGGGGATAGAGAATCGGCCCCGAAATAATGCCTTGTAATGTATAGATTTATGCTTTAATTAACCGTGTCTACAAATGTGCGAAATGAGGGTTGTGATAAAAGACATTTTTGAGGCTTGTTAATGATTTGGTGTCTTCCCTCACTCACTACCTTTCGAGGAAAAGCTGTGAAGGCACCTAAATGATCATTACCATTAGCCTGTTGTGACATACTAATTTGGAGGATTTGTTGCTTATTCCTGACACCAAGCGATAAGAGCCTAAGAGGCTTGGGTATTTAAGTGAGCCTCGCTCCACCTTCCCTCTGGGGAATCTGCAACAAGGAATCCATTTGACAGTTAGTCACACACCATGACTTGTTGGCACGTACCGTAAGGTATAAAAAAGGCGCGCTTACTTGGTCGCTCGGACCCTTGAGTGGGGAGACCTAGTTGTAGGCAATCCTTCGCCGGCAAGAGTCTTTGTCCATGCTCCCACGAACCCATGCGTAGACCGGGTTGTATAGCCTATAACAAGTATTTCCTTGTGCTTTAGGACCATTATCATTTCGATGAACTGGACTCTTTGTCAAAAAAATGCGAACTTGCTGGGCCATTTAAACTGGGGCAGGTTCGTATCTTATGACAATTAGGCCCAGAACTTCTGAAATGATGATGGGCCACACGGTAGAATTTACCTTTTTATGTTTATGATATCTTCCTTGTATGCTTATGTTTGGGAACATTGCTATTTGAATCCATCTGGATCTTTTGTCATGAGATATGGGCTTGTTGGGCCATTTAAACTGGGACAAGAACGTATCTTATGACTATTGGGCCAAAGGCTTCTAAATAACAATGGGCCGTTTTATGATTGTGTTCGGGATATTATCATTTGGATTTAGTTGGGCTCCTTGCCATAAGACATGAATTCGTTGGGCCATTTAAACTGGGACGGATTCACTATTATGACAGTTAGCCCAAAAGCTTCTAAAATGATAATAGGCCGATTGTTTGAGAGATTTTATTTGATTTAATATATGTTATATGCTTCTTGTGCACCTCATGCATACATACGCCTTGTTAACACCCTCTGTGTCTTAAAAGACACGATAGATACCGTTTGGGTTAGGGAGAAAACCAGACTCACTAAGAGAACGGTTGGAACCATGAGTGGATCAGATAATGAAGTGTCCCGAATGGATCAGTTGGAAAACAGTCTCACAAAGATTACTGAACAGCTGCAAGCCTTGACTACTGCTGTGGCTGGTATGGCTGTGCCCCATGCTGGGGGAAATTCTGAAAATGTGAGGCAAGAGGAATCTCCGAACAGATTGGGGGACGATGTCCCCGCTTTTGATGACGACATGGCAGAATATGCAACAGGCAAAGTGATTGGGTCTCCGGCAGAATTTCAGAAACTTCGGGATCAGGTTGAAACAGTTACCCGCAAGATGAGGGGTAAGTATGAAGAGTTGTTAGATTATGAGGCAATGACATTTGAAGAACAGTTGCCGGCTCAGTTCAGGATGCCAGACATGGCTAAGTTTAACGGGAATGGGGATCCGAGGGTCCATCTCCGTCAGTATGTTTCAGTCATGAGCTCAGTAGGTTTGTCCCAGCGCCAGGCGCTAAAAATGTTTGGAATGTCACTTGAAGGGGCACCGATAGTTTGGTATCACAGCCTTGAGAAAAAGGTTAGGGAAGATTGGAAGGAGTTGGCTGATGCTTTTCTGAAGCAATACGTCACGGACTTGGAGATTGATTTGTCACTCCGTGATTTGGAGAACACTAAGCAGAAGCCAGAGGAAAGCTTCAAGGAGTATGTAGACCGGTGGAGAAGTCAGTTGCTGAAAATGCAGACTAGGCCCTCTGAGAAGGACCAAATTAAGATGATTATCAAGGGCACCAAGCCCTCCATCTATGGGAAACTGAGGAGGATGACCTCCATGATTACAGACTTTCGGCAGTTGAGGGAAACTGTCATGGACATTGAAGAAGAGGAGACCGAGAACCGGAAGTTTTATGGCCAGAATAAGAGGAATTTTGGGGGGCATTCTGAGACAAGGCCCACTACTGCCGAGGTTACCGCCATCAGAAATAGGCGATTTTCCAACCTTGGCAGGCCTCTATCGAAGGTGTTTGAAAAGTTGAAAATGCAAGGACTCCTGAAACCCTTGGAACCTAAACCACTTCCAAGCCCTGTACCCCACTACCTTGACTTAAACTTATTCTGTTACTTCCACCAACAAAAGGGTCACGAAACTGACAATTGCCTCCGCCTTAGGCATGAGATCCAAGACCTCATTGACACCCACAAAATACCTGACCCAGAAAGAGAACAACCCAATGCACATAGAAATCCCCTACCCAACTACATGATCAACTCTGGCCTACCCGAAACCCTTGTCCTCCAAGCTCTCAACCACTCAGCTTCATTCATTGGGATAAGGGATGACAATGATGAAGAACCATAGGCTGAGGAAGAAGGCGCTGCTGTTTCTCCAAGTTTATCTTGCATTTTAATAAAGACATTGATTTTGTTTGCTTGTTCGGACCTTTTCTCAACAATAATAAAGAAGTTCATTTCGCTTACTTGCCTGAATCTCCACTTCTCAACTTGCAACATGAGTGCATTTGAGAAAAGCATTCAACCTTGGTACTATGAAATTCAGTGGTGTTTAGAACACGGGGGATTCCCGAAAACAGCAAGCAGAAAGAGATATGATGATCATCAGAAATTGGGACATGGGGCAGTGAGACTATCAGACTTGGAAGGGAATGAGTTCACCGAGCCGATTAAAGTGGAAAGGATGAAGCAGTACTTTGCCCGATGAAGAATTGACGGAAGACCTAACCCAACGGAATAGGAACTTCATCCATGCATGCATACACGTAACGTATTTTGGCATTCTTTTTGGTGTTTGTTTTGTTTTGTAAATCACAGGTTTCAACAACGAAAAAGAGAAAGCGTCAAATGTAAGTCAACCAAGAGCAGCGACAGTACAATATTAGTCTGGGGGCGAGGCCCGCATCAGTATCAGCATGGGTCGAGGCCCACATCAGTATCAGCTTGAGGATGAGTCCCAGGGCGAGGCCCGCATCAGTATCAGCTTGAGGATGAGTCCCAGGGCGAGGCCCGCATCAGTATCAGCTTGAGGATGAGTCCCGGGGCGAGGCCCGCATCAGTATCAGCTTGGGGATGAGTCACGGGTTGAGACCCACATCAGTATCAGCATGGGTCGAGGCCCACATCAGTATCAGTATGGGCGAGGCCCACATCAGTATCAGCTTGGGGATGAATCCTAAGGCCGAGGCCTACATCATCAAAGATGGAATGAATCCTAGGGTCGAGGCCCACATCGTCAGAATTATGGAATGAATCCAGGAATGAATCGGGAATGAACCATAGGGCCGAGGCCACATCGTCAGAATTATGGAATCAATCCAGGAATGAATCCTAGGGTCGAGGCCCACATCATCTTAGTTTGGAAGGAATCCAGAGAAGGAATCTCAGAATGTGGAAGGAATCCAGAGAAGGAATCTCAGAATTTGAAGAATCCAGAGAATGAATCTCAGAATTTGGAGGAATCCCGAGAATGAATCTCAGAATTTGGAAGGAATCGAGAATGAATCTCAGAATTTGGAAGGAATCCAGAGAATGAATCTCAGAATTTGGAAGGAATCCAGAGAATGAATCTCAGAATGTGGAAGGAATCCAGAGAAGGATCTCAGAATTTGGAAGGAATCCAGAGAATGAATCTCAGATTTGGAAGGAATCCAGAGAATGAATCTCAAAATGGGGAAGGAATCCAGAGACGAATCTCAGAATTTGGAAGGAATCCGAGAATGAATCTCAGAATGTGGAAGGAATCCAGAGAATGAATCTCAGAATTTGGAAGAATCCAGAGAATGAATCTCAGAATTTGGAAGGAATCCAGAGAATGAATCTCAGAATTTGGAAGGAATCCAGAGAATGAATCTCAGAATGGGGAAGGAATCCAGAGAATGAATCTCAGAATTTGAAGGAATCCAGAGAATGAATCTCAGAATTTGGAAGGAATCCAGAGAATGAATCTCAGAATTTGGAAGGAATCCAGAGAATGAACCTCAAAATGTGGAAGGAATCCAGAGAATGAATCTCAGAATACGGAAGGAATCCATAAGAATAATCTCAGAGTTTGGAACGAATCCAGAAGAATGAATAAGAAAGCTCGGAATGAATCCAAGGGTCGAGGCCCACATCAAACTCAACACAACAGGCGGACCAGGTGACAGCTGGCGAGTCAGGTAAGTAAAAATGCATTGCATAGACTTTGATAGGATTGTCACTGTCACACACTGCACAAGTCCCATCAAAGTGGGGGCGACTGTAGGCATTGCATTTTTGCATGTGAAACCCGATGATGAGTCTCATTTGGAGGCACTACCTTTTGAGTCATGAAAACCGCGGGCGGGAAACGGATATCGGAAGGGGAAATTCAGAATAAACAAGGTTCACTGTTTTCGTTCGTGCTGCGTTCGTGTAGGCGTTCGAACGGAAAGCAGATTTCGAGCGTTCGTGTCACGTTCGAGGAGGCGTTCGAACGGTGTCGGTAATTCTGGTTTTGCTGCTAGCCTCACACCCCAGCCCATTTAGCTCCCCAAAGCCCATAAAACACATCCCAAATAAATGAATAAATATTAATTAAAACATTACTAATAAGATATTAAAATAATAATTAAATAATTAAATAAAGTATTTACCAAACTTAAACTAAAATCATGCCAAAAAAACAAATCACACACTAAATCAAAATATAATCATGCCTAATTAAAATCAATCAACCAATTATATTCCTAATCTAATAAGATTATTCCCAAACTTAAAATATTGTATTCCTAAACCAAGCCAATCAAATATTCAACTTCCCTATCTAGCCAAGATTTGTCCCCCATCAATCTTTGACTTCCCTTAACCAAACCAAATCAAATCCTTGACTTCCTTAAAAAACCAAATCAAATCCCTTCCCTTGTCAACCTTAACCCTTCTCTATATAAAACCTCTTCACCAAACCTTTGAGGGGTTAGAGACACACAACCTAAGAGACACACAACCCAAGAGACACACAACCTAAGTCAAACCCCAGTACAAAAAAAAAAAAAAAAACCAAAACAGTAAACAAAAAAACACATCAAAAAACAGCAGCAAAACAACGCCAAAGTAGTGGGGAAAAACAGTGGAACGGCGAGCCAAAACGCGAAACTAGTGAACCGGAAAAGTAAGGAGCTTTCACACCCCTTCCGATCTCCGCGAAACGCAAGTCCGAGGACAATTAAAAGTTTAGACCTGAGGGTATTCTTCACACTCATCTTTATTTGATTTTCGTTATTTATTTTGGTCGTATTTTAATTATTTGTTGAATCTTGTTTGTGAATGATGTGTGTCATGGGTATTGGATGAATGGAAAAGTGTTGTCTCTCGTGGTATATAGGATGGAAACCCGGACGTAAATTTCATAGCCGATTCCGAATGGACGGTAGTATGATCTGCACTCGGGATACAAACCACGTACCACTTGAGTAAACGACACTTGTTTGTTTTAAATTGCTTTGGTTTATTTATCTTTTTGTCATTTAAATTCTGTATTTTACGTGTTTATGTATGATGCAATCGAGTGCATGGGCTTAGTAAGTGCGATGTAAGGTCCCCTAATTGGAGGGGTTAAAATCCTTTACCACGATGCTTCGCTTCCGTACCGATTGAGAGGTATTCGGTTGCATTGAATGCAAGATTCAATCGGACACACTAAGTTTAAATTTATTATCTTTAATCCTTTGTGTGCATGATGCAATCGAGCGCATGGGCTTAACTAGGGTGGTTTTAAGGTCCTCCATTCGAGGGAAAACTCCATAAGGCTACCTTTGCCATGATGTTTTGCCGCGCTGTTTATTACGCAATTCATCGCTGTTTTACAAAACCCTTTTTTATGCATTTTGTTTATTGCACTTTATTATGTAATATGTGCGCATGGCTTAGTGAGTTAGTCCAAAGGTCCTCTATTTGAGAGATAAGAGCCTAAAAGGCCACCTTCGTGACACTACTTCACCGCGCCCCTTTAGCTTTCATGTATCGCGTCCCATTTCATGCATCAGGTCTGTTCCCGTTCGAACGCGTTCACGAACGCAACTCGAACGCGATATATTTTTGCCTTATCATGCATCAGGTTCATTTTCGTTCGAACGCGTTAACAAACGCTATACGAACGTGAGCATTCTGTTTCATTTTCGTTCGAACGCGTTAACAAACGCCATACGAACGTGAGCATTCTGTTTCATTTCTGTTCGAACGCGTTCACAAATGCCCTACGAACGTGAGCATTCTGTTTTATTTCCGTTCGAAAGCGTTCACGAACGTCCACGAACGTGAGCATTTCATGCATCAGGTCCGTTACCGTCCCGAAAGCGTTTACGAACGCAACTCGAACGCGAACAAAACTGAACTGAGACATATTCATCACATGCCATGTATAATTGTTTCTTAAGTAATTTTTTTTGATGAAACCACACATAGTCGTTCTATCTTTGTGCACATAATAATGAAAAGCATGTTTATTCCCTATGATTGCATTATCTACTTTAGTCTTGGCTTAATGTATCATGATTTATGCATCCGTGTTGTCGTCATTTTGATTACATGCAAATGATACCATGACTGTTTGTGTTTATGATTACATGAATGATTGAGTTCTTATGACGTTATGTGCTTGTTGTTGTAAACGTCTACCTTTAAGCATGCGAATTTGGCAATAAGATTTGATTTCATATATGTTAGTTGTTACTTTCAAGCATGCGAATTTAGGATTGTGGTGCACTTGGAAATATATGTCATAGGCTTGGTTGGATTATTGCATAAATCTTTACATTACAAGTGGCATAAGTAAGGGACCATTCCGAACCCAATGGTTTGAGGTCTTCCCTTGCGAGGGGTGAGTGCGGCCTAAATCTTGTCCCGGTTCACACCGGGTGGCGACTCCATCATTCTCGGTTTAGTCCCCCGTGGCTATTCCGTACTCCCAACTAGGCCCCCGAGCCTAGAACAGCATGCGTCGCCCCAGATCTCACTGTGTGCCCACAGGTGTATTTGGGTCGACGGGCCTAGTCGAATACCTGAGTGTTAGGAAATAACGAGTGAGTGTCTCGTTTTCTATTCTTGTTGTAGACTCGATGTACCTCTCACATTTTCTCTTGTCTCTTTTTTAGGATTGAATCGCAATCGTAGCTTCGACAGACGCCTGGAGTTGTAGTAAATATAAATTATCTATTACGCATTTCGGTTCCTGAAAGGAATTGGATCTGGCTAGTGGTTGGTGGAGAAAAGATTAAGGTTAACTCCACTGTGGAATGAAGTTTTCTACCCGGAATGTACCTCTCTGCCTTTGACCAAATATATTTTGACAGTCCTTCTCATAACCTAGTCGTGTCGGCTCCTCAACGGGGGAAGTTTCTTTTACCTTCGGTAAGTAGGCTGTCATTCGGGCCCCGCGAGCTTGATCAGATCCTTGGAGTTGGTTGACAACTAGTTGAGAGTCCGTCGTCGCCTCAAATTTCATACCTCAAATTCTTTAAGTATTGTTAGTCCGGAAATCAAGGCTTTGTATTCAGCCTCATTGTTGGTAATCTGGAAGCCATATTTAATTGCTTGTTGTATGATGTCGCCTGAAGGAGAAGTGATCACTACTCCTAATCCAGAACCTCGTCTGCTGGATGAACCATCTACTGCAAGTTTCCATACGTCCGTAGTCTGGACATAATGCACATCTTCTTCCACATCAGCTTGTAGATTGGGGTTGAAGTCCGCCATAAAATCAGCGAGAGCTTGAGACTTGATAGCGGTTTGCGGTTGATAAGTGATATCGTACTCCCCAAGTTCGACAGCCCATTTGGTCAATCTGTCGGAGAGTTTAGGCTTGTGAAGAATGCTCCTCAATGGGGAGGTGGAGTACATAGAAACTGGATGGCCCTGAAAGTAGGGACCAAGCTTTCGTGCCGCCACTACTAGGGCAAGAACCAATTTCTCTATTTGAGTTTATCGAGTCTCTGGGTTGAGTAGTGCTTTACTTACATAGTAGACTGAGTGTTGTTGCCCTTCTTCTTCCCTGACCAATACTGCGCTAATCGCTTAAGGTGAAACTCCAAGATAGAGGAATAATCTCTCATCGTCGGCTAGTTTAGATAGGAGTGGAGGTATGGTTAAGTATTCTTTAAGTCTTTTTAAGGCCTTTTCGCACGCTGGGGTCCATTCGAATTTCTTTGCCTTCCCAAGGGTTGAGAAAAATAAGAAACTCTTGTCTGTAGACTTAGAAATGGACATGTTAAGAGCGGAGATCCTCCCCGCAAGTCGCATAAATTCTTTGGGGTTTTTGTTGGGATGAAATATAGAGGATGGATTTTCTCTACTCTGGGTTAGCTTCTATACCACATCGAGTGACCAGATACCCAAGAAATTTTCCTGAGGCTACCCCAAAAGACACACTTGGTCGGGTTTTAGTTTCATCCCATACTTCCTCATCACGTCAAATGCCTTCTCTAGGTGGGCCAAATGTTGCTTGGCTTGCAATGATTTCACCAACATGTCATCAATGTAGACTTCCATAGTTTTCCCAATCTGGTGGGAAAACATCTTGTTGACGAGGCATTGGTAAGTGGCCTCTACATTCTTAAGTCTGAATGACATCATTTTATAGTAATATATTCCCCTATTTGTGACGAAGGTCGTTTTCTCCTGGTCATCAGGATGCATGAGGATCTGGTTATAGCATGAATATGCGTTCATGAATATATATCCAGTTGTGGCGTCGACCATCAAGTCAATATGAGGGAATGGGAAAGAATCCTTCATACACGCTTTGTTCAAATCCATAAAATCAATGCACACTCGTCATTTCCTATTCTTCTTCCGTACTACAACGACGTTAGCAAGCCGTTCTGGGTATTGTACTACTATAATGGTCTCATTCTCCAACAACTTTTGAACTTCTTCGTCGATGACTCAGGACCTCACTGAGGGTGAACTTCCTCATCTTCTACTTGATAGGTGGGTAGTCTGGATCCATACACAGTTCGTGTGTCATCAACTCTGGGTCTATTTTTGTCATGTCTTAATGCGACCAAGCGAAGCATTCGTGTTGCGTCTTGAGGAAATCAACCAATTCGGCACATAGTGCGGGATCCAGGTCAGCTCCAACTTGGGTTTTATGATCTGGGTAGAGCGGATGAATCTAGACCTCATCGAGCTCCTCCACCTTGGGAGTGTCTGTGTAGTCTTGACAAGATCCATCTTGTAATTGTTATGCCGACTGAGATTTTGCCTTGAGGGTCATTTGATAACAACTTCTGGAAGTAAGTTGGTCTTCTTTGATTTCTTGGATCCCCCATTTAATATGAAACTTTAGTACCAGGTGATAAGTAGACAAAACAGCCCTCATATCGTGAATCAACGGTCGTCCCATTATCATGTTGTAGGCTGAATGGTAGTCTAGGACCAGAAATGTGGTTATTTTTTTGACCCCGCCTGCGAATACTGAGAGAGAGATTTCCCCCAGAGTGAATTTTTGTTCCCTGCTGAAGCCTATCAAAGCCATTGACCGATGATTTATTTATTCTAATCCCATTCTCATGCCATTAAAGGCAGAGCTGATAATCCTGTGTCGACCAGCACTATCTTGATCATGAAGTTGGCCACTTGCAAGGATATCACCAATGCATCATGGTGGGGATTCTCATGAGTGGATACTCTGTCGTCCATGAATTCAATTGCTAAACCGGTATAATCTTCCGCAACCATTATAGAATGATCTGAGGCGAAAGTTGTTATTATTCTAGTGTGTCAATTTACCACTGAATAGGAGATCCCACTGACTTCTGATCCTCATGAGATGAAATTGACAGCGTTATTTATTGGAGGGGGCGATAATGGTCAATCTTTTCGCTCTTCTATGTTGTCTCTCCCTGCAATCACCATTTTTCCTTTCTCCGTGAGCATGTCTTTCATGTGTCCCTTATTTAGTAGCTCCAAAATCTCCAATCTCAGTGCTATGCAATCGGCTATCGTGTGACCGTAGTCTCGATGGAATTCGCATCACTTATTAGTATCATTCCTCCCGGAGCCTTCCTTGGAGCGCGAAGACCATTTTACTTCATTCCTCATTTTCCTGAGAACTGAAACAAGTTCACCCGGTGATATAGTGAAGTTGTAGTCTGGGAGTCTAGGGGCACCGTTAGGAGTTCTCTCTCTTTTGTTGTATGAAGTTGGTCTGCGATTGGGAGCCTAATCGTAAGGACGGATATCCCTACCACGAAAAGCTCTTTGGTCGGTTGATTGTTGTCTTTTGCTATCGTATTCTCGTGGTCGCCTGGATAGATATATCGTCTTCTCTCATAGACTGGATTAGCTATCCCCATTTTTATTCCTTTTATCTTCTTCCCATCCGATTTCTGTTCGGGCTCTATCCATCGCCTGGTCCATAGTGTAGCATCGGTTATTTCTTAGCTTTTTGTAGAGCCTGCTGTCAGCCAACAATCCATTTCTAAATGCTTCCACTACTTTCGGCTGGTGGAGATATGGGATAGCGATTCTTTCCTTGTTGAAGCGTGACACGTAGCTTCTTAGAGATTATTCTTTCCGTTGTTTATGACGTTAAGGTCATCTATGGTCTTCTCGAATTTATAAGAACTAGCAAAATGTTCCACGAACTTGTTCGATAATTTTTTGTAGAACCCAATTGATCGATATGGTAAGTTGATAAACCATGTGAGGGCTTGCCGGCCAATGTCTCACCGAACCCTCTACACATACCCGCCTCCCTCTGATATGAATAAAGGTCGGTGGACATCATCTTATACTTGTAGTGGATTATATGATCGTCTGGGTTAGTTCATCCATTGTACAATTTCATATCAGGCGGACTGAATTTTCACGGGAGTTCGACTAAGTTGATCGCCTCTACGAAAGGGATGTCCGAAATTGTACCAGCTTTACTTCTTTTCAGTGGTAGCCTGGCTCCGGGTAAGCTGGATAGAATTGCCTCATTGAATTCCTCAATCTCCTTGCACATTATAGAGGTTATATTTGGAGTTTGTTCGGCTGGTGGTATTTGCTGATTCCTTTTGTGACTTGTTCGATGATCTTCGGGTGGGGGAATATCGCCCGCTTCATTGTCGGGTGTCTCCACCAAGTTGGGCTGGCTGTCTGGTCGATTGGGAGGATCCATGAATCCTCCTCGTCTGTAAGTGGATGAAATATGCTCCAATTGTCTTTGGTGGTCGCTATTTGAGCTCTTCATGGCTAAATTCTCTTCTTCCAAAACTCATAATCGTTCCTGTAGGTTGGCCAATTGGTTTGAATAGAGGTTTATTTACTGTAAATCGCTAGGGCCCCACGGTGAGCGCCAAATTATAGACGTTAGTTTACAGCCGAGGTCCACAATCAAAAATTTGTTAGTTGGAGGGCACCAGCAATCCTGCAAAACAAGAAGGTAGAGTGAGCGGGGAGCCCTGGCCACATGTGTGGTGGATGCCGAAGGCACTCCGATGCCCAAGTCAGTGGTGGAAATGAGCTGTAAAGGCCGTAGTAGGAGAGCAAGGTCATATATTACCTTGATCTTCGTGAGCTACCGCGAGGGCGGTAAGTAGGGGGTTCAGAGAGCTATGGAGAGAATACTGTTAAGCTGTGAGTAATATAGCTTGTGTGTCTTTTCTCATAGACTCTATTCTCTTATATACACCATTTGGGGAAACATGTGTATTTATTGCATTTGATTACTCATGCGTAGATGTTGGTAACGACCGATTCATGAGGGGTATTTATAATAAGTCTAGGATATGGTTCAGATATGGTATTTTACTGAGTATAAGCTTGTGAAACATCTTTGGCCAATGTAGACTTATAAAATTAGGCTTCCTTGGAGAGTTTTGGGTCCTTTAGATTGAAGGATATTAGACATTCCTTTTATGTATAGGCTTGAGATGGCAACTAGGGTCTGAGTCATATCTTGGGTTCCGTTAGAGGAATTTGGGACGTATTTAGTATTGGGCTCAAAGCGAAAAGTCAAAATTCCATTGGCCGAAATTTGGCCCATATAACACTCCTCTTGCTGCCCATTTTAGATTGAGTTCGAAACAGAGTCCCTCTATTGAGAAAGAGAATGAGGAAATGAAACAGGTTCCATACACCTCAGGAGTGGGAAGTCTCATGTATGCCATGGTGTGCACAAGGCCAGACCTAGCACACACAGTTGGATTGGTCAGCCGATTTATGTCAAATCCAGGAAAAGAACACTGGAATGTTATCAAATGGATAATGCGGAATCTTCGAGGCACATCCAAAATGAGACTGTGTTTTGGAAGCAACAAGCCAATGTTAATGGGCTACACCGATTCAGATATGGAAGATGATGTGGATACCCGTAAGTTTACTTCGGGGTATCTAATTACTCTCTCAGGGGGAGCTGTGGCATGATAGTCGAGGTTGCAGAGATGTATTGCACTTTCTATAACAGAGGCAAAATTCATTGCAATAACGGAAGCTTGCAAGGAATTATTGTGGATGAAGAAATTTATCCAGGAATTGGGTTTCAAGCAAGAGAAGTACATTTTGTACTGTGATAGCCAGAATGCTATCTACCTTGGTAAAAATTCTACTTTTCACTCGAGGTCAAAAAATATCGATATGAGGTATCACTGGATAAGGGACGTCCTGAGTTCAAAGCTGTTAGAACTCAGAAAGATTCACACCGATGATAATGGTGTCGATATATTCACAAAATTTTTACCGAATGAGAAGCTTGAAATCTGTCGTGCCATAGTCAGGATAACAAAACTCTCCATATAGTCAAAGCAGAGAGATATAGAGAACTACAATTGGTTTGATCCCAACTCAAGGTACGTAGGCAGTCATACAGATGCAGCCAGGGGTGGATCCTTTGAGGATCCATTTTTGGGGATTGATGGTCTGCTCAGATTTTAGGGCAAATCTTCACCGATGGGGAGATTTGTTGACTTTTGCATGCATTTGCATGCATTACAGAATGGCAAGTTGGAATCCAGCATGAGTTATGCATGCAGAACGCGTGACGCATGAAGCGTGACACGTTGCCAATTTCCAACTGTCAAAACGTGTGACACGGTAGCACACGTTTTGGCACTATAAAAATGAGTCCAAATCTCATTTCTTAAGCATCCCGGAAACCAGAGAGTTAAATAGAGAGTAAAGAGTGTTTGATAGGTTTTTTGTAAAGCTTTGGTTTAAGCTTTGTAATTCTTCTATTTGTGTAATAAAGAAGAGTTTTCCTCTCATTTCTCCTCTATAATGATTGTTTATATCACAACAGTTTATTCGTTCGATTCGATTCGTTTTAAAGCAAATAAGGGTTTGAAAAAATGGATTCGTTTAATAAATGAGTCAATTTGATTCTATTCATTTATTAAACGAATCGAATACGAATCCTGATATTAGGATTCGTTTAATAAACGAATCGAATGCGAATCCATCACATTTCGATTCGATTCGTTTAGGATTCGATATAAATTTGATTTGTTGATTCGTTTTGCCACCGCTAATTTATTTTCTGCTTTCAGATGCCTTTCTAGTCTTTCTTTAGGATTAATATTGTTAACGGTGATTGACTTTCACCTGAAAGAAAAAACATTTTTTACTACAGATTTCAAATGTTGATAGATATCATACCTCAAAATGCTAAAAAAAAGAGACAAGGCTTCATTCCTTTTAGAGATACACCATACAATTATGTTTTGTTTATGTATAAAAAAGTTTAGGCATGCTCTCTTTTTGTCATTTTAGGCTTATCTTCCTTTGAATGATTTTGATGGAACTTCTATATTTATGTGTAGGTTATAGAGTTCATTTAGTTTTTACGAGAGAAGTTGTAAATGTATGAGAGACCATGTCATGGGTGGAGTCAAGAGCCAACAAAATTGATGAAATAGGTAGAAATTTCCTACTTCAAGAGTGTGTATGTGTGTTTGTGGGCATACGTATGCAGGAAATTTAACTGCTTTTCCTTATTTGTGTCTAATTTTGTTGCTTATGAGCTTGGCGTGTTTGACGCTGTGTCAACCTCTGTGTGTGTATTTTTCTTGCCATTTATTGAAGTATCCTTTGGTGCAGTTATGAAACACATTAATTTGTTTACGATTTCAGTTGTGTTGGGTACTTTGAAAGTTCCTTGGTTTCGGTACTAAGCATTCTCTTATGATAATATTATGTGTAATTTCCAGGATACTTTTATTATAGTAGTTAGTTTTATTTTTATTTTTGCATTTGTGTGTGATTGCTTGTGTGTGTAAATGACGTTTGTCGGTATCGTCATTGTAAACCCTCACGAGATTATAACTCGTCCACTAGGGCCGTCTAGTGGTTTAAAGACTTGTTTTATATGTTAAATGCAATCGTGATTCCTAGGAAATTGGCTTAGGTAAATTTAGTTTTAGTTATTTATTTTTTTTATTTTTATTTATTTTGTTCGAGGACTAGTAAAATATTAAGTTTGGGTGTGTGATGAGCGGCTAATATACATATATTTCCCACTCTTCTATCTTAATTTTTTGTGTGTACTTCGAGTTTTATAAGCGATTTGATATGTTTCGGGTTCATTTTATAGGTTAAATTAATATCACTACTCAACAGATTCAACGAGAGATGAAAACGGTAAAATACGAAGTAAATAAGGCCATATTTCAGAGTCAAGCGCATCCCGACGCTAGAACTCGCGTCGCAACGCGCTACTTCACAAAATTAAACGAGAACGATGCCAAGCTTGGCGCGCCGCGACTCCCAAGCATGAGCGTTGCGACGCACCGACGGAAGAAAATAGTGTCGTGACATCCTTAAGTTCATCCCAAAACCTATTATCAAATCTCATAACATATTTCGGAGCATCCAGAGCAAAAGAAGAACGCCTAGAGTAAGGCAAAATGAATGCATTAAACGGAGTTGGAGTTTGAAGACGAAGACTGCAAACAAGAGTTTTTTCCTTCCATTTTCTCTCTAGCTTTATCTTTTATGAGTTTTTGGCTTATTATAATGATTAGCTTATTTTTATTGAATATTATGAGTAACTAATTCATTAAATCTAGGATTGTAATAAATCTTAAGAATGTTTAATTAATTTAATTGCATATTTTTATTCTTTGGATTTGTTATTGATTATTTATTAATCCCTATGCTTGAACACTTATTTTATTTGTTTGGCTAACAATAGAATAGTCTTGGTAAATCCTTAAGAACTCGATGGACGAAATTTGGATTAGTCGTGAGAATAATAGCTTGTGATTTATTCGTTGAATAAATTTCCCTACAGGATAGAAATATCCTAAAGGTCATATGTAACCAATATTAGAACTAATTCTTAATGATTTTGGTTTGAATTAATTAACACATACATATAGTTAATTGGCTTAAATCTGAGTATATTTACATGACCATCGAAAGAGGCTTGTGAATAATTTAGTATTCTAGATTAATAATTAGTAACAACAACTCAATAAAGAATGCATAAACACATTGCGTTCATGTTTAGGTGAACTTGCAACCCTAAGTTCCTCTATCTTATAAGGTTTCTTCAAAAAGTGTTACTTGATTCGTATTTACTTTTCAATTAAATCATTAAATTAATTTTTCTTTTCAACGGTTTAGTTTAAGTTAAGTAGTTTAGTCTTAGTATTAATAAGAAAAATATTAAGTCATTGTGGTTTCGACATCCGACTTTTTATCTCTAAATTACTTGAGTGTACGTGCACTTACGTGATAGATTGATAAAATTGCGATCACACTAATAATTCTCCATACACCCACTTTATGTAAGAAAATATTACACCTTATAAAGAGGGCTCAACAAAACGAGAGATTCTTTGGTGCAACAGTGGTATGGGTGACGTGGTACCACAAACCAATCATTCACTGACATGTAGAGTTAATTTACCTATTTTTTAGTTGATTTTATTTTTTAGCACGCGTGGCAGTGGATGATTAGCTTGTTGCATGGATGACGTGGTACCACTGTTGCACAGAAGATTTTCTCCAACAAAACATAGGTGGATGGATGTGTGCTTACACCTGCTCTATTGCTTCACTGCCAATGGATCCATTACCTTATTTCTTTAACATATTTGCTATCAAACTATAATTTCTTTGTAAATTTTAAACTTTTTGAAAGGTGAAATTAAGATCCTCTTGCTGGAGCTTAAAAGAATTCAGTTCCACAGGTTCACTGACATAAGTATGCGGTTGAGATTTATCTCTTTGGCCTTAAATTTTGCTTAAAAAACCTAAGAGCGGGAGAGATCCTGGTCAAAAGTGAAACATTGATAGCTAAATATGAAGCAGAATCTTGTCTTCCCAAAGCATAATGCTGCCATTAAAAATCCCAGATAATGTAACCATAATTAAATGTGATTGAGAATAATTAAGAATTTACAGAGTAAATCCTGTCACGTGACTAGAACTTCAACTTTATTCCGAAGTAAAATACTTTCGTGTCCTACTCTATTTCCATTTATATTATTGAAGAAAGACATAGTACATAGCTCCATAAAAAAATCCTAAGAAATGGGAAACTTGAATGGTTTATTAGAGAAATTATTCATGGACAGAGACAGGATTTTATCAAGGAGAAGGATTCTTCTGAGAAGTAGAAGAAGCTACAGGAATTCCAGGGAAGCGAGGCGGGAATGGAGGCATAGGAGTTGGAAATGTCCCTGGTGACGGCGGGGTTAGTCCTGGAATTATTGGAGATGGCGGAGGCAAGAAAGGGTTAGGCGGAAAGAGAGGCGGCGACTGTAACTGGTTCGGTGGCAAAACCGGAGATGGGGGCTGGAACGGATTCGGTGGAAGGACTGCCGGCGGCAGAAAAGGGTTCGGTGGCAATGGAGGAAGGGAAAAAGTAAGTTGAGCTTCCTTTTCTTCTGCAAGTTTTGTTTCCCTGGAAAGTTTTTCAGGATTTTTTTCAGCATCTTTTCCAGGCATTGGGGGAAGGAATGGGAGACGTGGAAGAGATGGCAGAGGAGAAAGTGGAGGCAATGCTGGCAGCCCTATTAGTGGAGGAAATTCAGGCATTGTTGGATCCTGAATTGGAGGTGGAAATATTGAAGAGCTATCAATTGGAGGAGGAGCTGAAGTTTCCACAGAGTCTAAGATTTCAGAATTTTCCAGGCTTGGTTTTTGGTTACATAGGATTGGTTGTTTAAGTGGCTTGAAGGTGAAAAATCCTGCTGAAAAGATGTGAATCCCCTGCTTTCTTGCTTTCAGATGAAGTGAAGATGAAGTAGCCGTCGACGCCACAGCACAGTAAGGCTCACTGCTGCTGATCAATTTCACCGAACATCGTTTGATTTTCCGGACATGTTTGCTAACTGATAATGGCAAATCAACTTTGAACTCTCCATGCTCATCAGTCTTCACTTCTTTCCGGAAACTCTGTTTGGAAGTCCCATCTTTGCATTCTACAGCAACAGAGGCACCTGGAAACAAAAAAAACCATAAAAATTTCAGCCCACAAGAACAAAACAGAAACACCCAAAATTGAAAACAAACAAAAATTTATGGAACTGAAACCTGAAATGAAGTGGCTAGCCTTTGAGGAAACATCCTGGAAACATGTGTCACAGTACACAGTGCCAACAACAACAGCAGATGAATGCCTATGATTGCTAGCAGCCTCTAGGTTATCAATTATGAAACAGAGAAAAAATATCAAGTAAAACCAAGACATCTTCTCCTGTAATGACACTGAGAAATATTTAGCATACATACAAGTTCCCTTTTATAAATAGCTTAACATAAGCTTTAATTTTTCTCTCTGAGAAAAATTAATAATTCCCTTTAATTTGTTTTGCCCTATTGAGGTAATGAAGCCTATCATGAAGCTGTATTTATAGCCAGACAATTTGAAGGCTATTTAAGTTATTCATGAGAAAACCAGTGAACTGCAAAACTGGAAGCCGTGAGTTTAGGTTTACTCTCTTTCTTTCTTTTTTTTTTTTTTTTTTTTGAATCATTGGAAATCTCACCGCCAAACCATTCATTTCAAGTTTAAGCGGAGCAGGTAGAACCCCCGGCTATCACAGACTCTTACAATTCAGGACGAGATTCTGAATCCTAAATCACCAAACCACGTCTATTGAGGACAGTTTAGGTTTACTTGTTATAACCAAACAGCTCAAAAGGAAATTGAAATCTAAATTTGGAGACTCAAGAATCATATTATATATTCTGCTTTTGTTTTATATTTATTGAGTTTGTTCCTTTGTTGGTGTCCAATTTAGCAGTGGAGGATAGTTGGGTCGCTGTTGGTTCACGAGACATGTTGAGTAGCCGCATATTTCATGTGTCCAAGTGACTCTGATTATAAAAAAAATAAAATAAAAAAACAAATTTTGAGAATGTGCTTTTTTGCTAGCTTGCTGAGGTTTTGTTATTTTGTTTATTTTAAGCTAAATGGGGAATTTGGATTTAGTGTTAAATTAAATTAGGTTAAATTTTTTATAATTTTCTATCACATATATTTTAATAATAATATATGATTAAAATTTAATTATATGTAAATTATTATCTAATAAATATTGATCATAATTTATAAAAAATTCAGTATAAAGTTAACTCGGCACTGAATCCAAGTCCAACGGCTAGTTTCTTTTTCTCATTGTAAGAAAAAAAACTATAGTCCTTCCCAAAAGAAAAAAAATATTGACAAAAGAGCCCTTCCATACCTTAAACTAATAAAAATAAATAAATAAAATCATGTGAATCATGGGATGTTTTCATCCAACGAATATTTAATAATTAAGATTTGTAAATTTCTATACACACACGCAAAAATGATAAATAGAAATTTACAAATCTTAATTTTTATTTTACTTTTTCTAATAATTATCAACTTTCTAGGAATAGAATTTGGAAGGTATTACCCTTTTTTTTTTGGCCCTACAAATCCCATTGATAACTAATTAAGTGGTTGATTGGGATTTCGGAAAAGTTATTGATACAGCTAAAAAGCTTCAGCACAGTCACATGCTATTTACATATATACTTCTATTATTGAGCTGACTCGGTCAATATTTCACTTTGTATTTAACTCAATCACAGAATCTAAATCCCTTTGTCACAACTTAAAATGTGAAATGTGATCTTAACAATTAACAAGATTAAAAAAAAAAAAAAAAATTATTTGTTCAATCATAAATCTTGGGATATCTTTTTTTTTTTTTTTTTATAGTTGGAAATCCCGCCGCCAAATCATTATTTTGGGCTTAAGTGGAGCAGGTAAAACCCCCGACTGTTCCAGGCTCTTATAAGAAACGTATTCTCTGGATTCGAACTCATGACCTCAAAGTAAGATCCTGAACCCTACACCACCAAGTGACACCCATTTTGATTTTTGGTCCCATAAATAGTGAAAGAGTGGATATTTGCATATTTAGTATTATATATGTAATATCCTGAGGTGTGAAATACCCCTGGTATCCTGACCGTTGGATCATTTTATAAAGTGAGCGAACGGTGAGATTTAAAAAAAAATGTTTAAAAAAAAAAAGAAATTATTTGCCAATTGGTATGCAATACCATTAGTATTCTAGCTTTGATTTTATGGCTGAAAAAAAATTATAGGGAAAAAAAAATTATATTGAACAAATTCAAAAGATACAGAAACTGTTCTTGTCATTGAATCAAGCAGAGTATCGATCTGCCTTTCAGTTTTGTCAAACAAAAATAGAATCAAACTACAAACCAAAAACCCAGAGCCTATATGTAGCCATTTCACAAGAACTATTCGCTTTCCAGGTACTAGAATCAAGCCTGAACACAAAAACAATAATGTAGAAGAAACGAACACATCGCTCAAGGACTATAATTGACTTACGATACAGGATTATTAACAAGATTAGTATGGGCAAAGAGAGGTGGATGCATCTGGTTGCGCTCGGTAGTATCCCACTGCTTCGAGGCATTCGAGTTGGTAATTTTTTTTTTTTTTGGTATGCACAAGAAAGTGGTATGAAGCCTTTAGGGAAAGATACCGTTCACAGCAGCTCCTTATCATAAAATGCAAGAAGTTGCTTTACGTGATTATGCCAAGCAGCAACGTTTTGCCCATCGACTGTGACCCAGTCTACGACAGTAGAAGCTGGTTGCTCCCACCACTCATCAAGCTGAAAATCGCATAAATTGGAAAAAGGAAACGGAAAAGATCAAAGGTTGAAACATTGGCACAAAAACGGAATTCTAACATTGCTTATATTAATATGTTCAATAGTATAACGATAAAGTGATATGAGTTTTTAGTTGTAGCTGATACTCACCAAACCCCTAACATATTTGCAATCTTCCAAGCTCTTCTGAGCATTCAAAACTGCTGTCTTTAGTTCTGGCAACCATTTCTCCATGACAACTTTTTCTTGCTCATCGGCCAACTTCAAACAGTAATTCGTTGTCCTGCAAGGTGAAATAAACATGTACAAGACAAATTACAATCTTATCAAAAACTCTTTGTAACGAGGTACAGATCTGTTTGTGGTGTAGGATGTACATCTCTATCAATCTGTGTATACTAAAATTTTACGACTCGGCCGTGCAATCATGTGCAGAAAATAGCAAGAAACGAATACCCTTGTTAACATGAAAGGCAGAAAGCAAATTAAAGATCAGAGAACATGAACCTATTGCCAACCTTACACAAAGAAAAGTAGATCGGACAATGTTTTCAGCCATCAAGACAAGACCGAAGTTGGTTATTGACACTTTATCATATCATATTGCCTTTATGAAGGCAAACAAACAACTCAATGAAAAAACAATCAATCTTCATAGAATTCCCACATCACATGACCTCAACTCCAGGATAAAACAAATGGGATATCATTAGAATTACCTTTCATATTCTTGTTGAGCACGGTAAGCATGATTTAACAAAGTATGACCACTTTCAACAAGATCCTGTCGTATATGGACCAAGTTGATAGCCTTAGCCAAGTCCTCCAACACACTAGCCTCGGAACCACGAAGTTTTAAGCAAAATTCCAGGGACTCTAATACAGATGCTAAGCCAGCATCTGAAGCCTCCAATCCTGTAATTATAAAGTCTAAGTCATTCAATCAACATTGAAAGTACACGCCCATTCTAACTCATCAATATCTATCCTAAGCATACAATAAAACAAACCAACCGTGAAAGTTCTTCACCATTTAACATCTTAAGAAATCCACTTAAAATCTTAGGAAGGCAAAAATATTAGAAAAAAAAATACTCCTATATATACTAGCAAAGGGTTGCCTAACTGAAGGCAATCTGAGCAACTCTAATGTATATGTCAGAAGACTGCTAAGTTAGTGAACAAAAACTCACCAGCAGGATATTGAAGGGCAGCTGAAATACGGCATATAGATGGAATTGCTGATGGATCTCGAGCACCAGCTCTTGCAGTTAATAGAGCGGCGTTCTTTTCTGCTGCAGCAACAGCTTCAGGTCCTGTAGATCCATGAGCACCCATGGCCTCCAGAAGTGCCTGATAGAAAATTAAAGAAAACATGATGCCAATTAAGGGATGCAGACTTGATACACACAAATTTAATATTTGAATCAAGGTATGCAAATGAGAGCTCGATGAGATCTTTGCATTTTCGACAGTATCAACAAAAAGAAATACTTATACTGCAGAAATGTCAACGAAATGAACAAAATGGACGGAATATACTGCCCTCTAGTGATGTCAGACTGTCATAATACAAGGAAAACTTCCATAGAGAGATCAATTATTCAGGAAATATTTAGACTGTTTAATTACTGAAACAATCAAAACATTTTTATTCAAGAAAAATAAAAGACAAGAGGAGGTTGTTGCTACTTAGTATGGTAAGAAATCAATCAAGATCAAGCCAATAAGGTATACAGTTGCAACATTACAAACCTGTGGGGTTGATGGTAGCATGTAGAGGCTATTGTCAGGACTTCTGAAAAAGGCAGAAACTTCTTTATCAATAAAATCTTTTGCGCTATTTGAAATGTCCACAACCATGGTGCATGCTGGAATGATTGTTCTCGATGCATACTCCCTTGCAGATAATGGTTGATGACTCCAAAATGCAGCAGCATCCTAGTAGGAAAATGAAATCATAATAAGCATCATTTACATTCAAAATAAAAGATAAGGGAGACAAGACCGACAAGCACCAATAGCAAGAAGATTAAAGTGATATCTATGACATCACTGGATATAAATTAAGAATACGTGCTGACCATATTAGCCTTAAGTAGGGCAGTATATATGTTTTCGAGTTCAGATCTGCGAGAATCAAACTCTTCAATTTTCTTCCACTTTTTTTTCAATGAATCCTCAGCTTCTTTCCTCTCAGCACACAAATTATTCAATCGGTGTATTTCAGACATCAAAGTATTCAAGCTAGCCCTCAATCCAACAGCTTCTCTCTCCTTGGCCCAAACATCCAACTACACAAAGAAAAGGAGAAATAAAAGGTGAAGTCACAGATCAACATGTACACAACAGCAAACAACCATCAGACGGACTTTGGCTTGAAAGCGCGAAATGGATAAGAAAATTAGATATATGATCTGATAAGATCAGCTGATTGGAATAAAAAAGACTATCATAACTCATAAATCATTAGCAACAAAGTTTACAAATGATGAAGATTAACAGACTGTGCAATTCATCACAGCTTACGGTGTGAGATCATTTTAGCGTCTAAAATTACAGGGCAGTGCATTTAAAGCTAGAGCTACATGATTAATTCAGCTTATGACAGCATTATCTTTGACAAAATTTTAGGGGTGGCAAAACGAATCAACAAATCGAATTTGTATCGAATCCTAAACAAATCGAATCAAAATGTGATGGATTCGTATTCGATTCGTTTATTAAACGAATCCTAATATCAGAATTCGTATTCGATTCGTTTATTAAATGAATCGAATAAGAATATTCGTTTATTTGTTTAGTCATGATATTATTTAATAAAATAATTTACTATACTTGATTTACATTAATTCTTCATAAATATATACATATGAAATATGTAATTAATATATTTACTATAAACACCTCACCAAATATCGAAAATATTACTTTTTCTATGGTAATTAGCTATAATTTATCGAATCTTAATTGAAAATTAACAAGAACTAGTAAATAAAAATAATAAAACAAATCCTAAACGAATCAATGAGCTTAAATTCATATTCGATTCGTTTAATAAACGAATCGAATCGAATTGACCCATTTTTTCAAACTCGTATTCGCTTTAAAGCGAATTGATCGAACGAATAAACGAATCATGACCCAAATTGCCACCCCTACAAAATTTGCAGGAAGTCTTGATTTCTGTTCTCTTACATATTGTAGCTTCAGCTAAGTTATATATCATAATGATAATACCCAGAAGTTCTTCACTTCTTCTTCAGCGTACAACTCGAGTATTATTGTTGAGCCTTTACCTATCTATTTAAAATTTATGTATTAATGGTAACAATGTATCAAAGCCTACTGGATCAACAAATCTTGTGTTCATATCCTAAAAGATCTCGCTTCATATTAATTAAATAACAGCACAAAGCAAAATGGAATGGGCTTTCTTATGGGGCGTTTTTGTGGGAATATGATGTTTCTTTTTTCTTCGTGTTTGTTCTTGGACTTCTAGAGCCGTGTCCATCTTTGCATCCCTCAGTGTTTTGTAGATATCTTGTTCAAAACTGTAAAAGCTCCCTACATACATGAAACTTTTGTTTCTTATAAAAAAGAGCGCCCCCCCCCCCCCCCCCCCCCCAATAATTAACATTAAAAAAGAGAGATGGGAAAAATGAAGAACTAAATACATCTGACCTAGATAATGAAAGCTGATAAGTAATAACTCTAAAGTGATTAAAGAATTACCTGGAACTGCCTGAGACTGCCATTCTGTGAAGTCGCTCCAACAAGTGAGTGTGATGAAATCACATCCGCACTTCCATGTAAACGTGCTATAAGCTTCTGACACAAGTCTCTAGCCTCTGCAGCTTTGTTGAGTGCATCTTCAGTTGCCAAAAATTGCTGAACATGTGCTTTCTAAATACAACACATACTACAAATTAATTTAACTACCCTACAAAGGTGAAGGCCGAGCAATGTCAAAAGCACAAGGAGTGAAAGAAATGCTAGAAAAGTTAAACCCAGGAAGACCACCCAACTAGTATCCATTCAGATTAAGGGGCAACAGTTTGGCTCAAATAACCCCTTAACCACATTGACATTAGAAACTATAATGGCTTTAAAGGGGAAAGAACACGTGAACTTCACAATGCAGATGAGTAGAATATTCAACTCCAAGTATCAAATAGAAGAGAACAATTGCAAGAAGGTCAATTTGACTTTACAAAGTGTTGAAGACATATTGGCTATACGGTTGGTACTTCTGGAAAATAATAATACCTGTCTTTCAAGAAGCTGATTCTGAGTTCCTCTAGAAGGTGCATCCACTCCTATCTTCCCATTGCCATAAAGTTGATAGTTAAGTGGAGAGCTTGCGTCAGAAGAAGAAACATCCATTACTATGTTGTTCTCATACTTGTACCTGACAAAGAAATTGAGAATAATCAATTTAACAAAAGAAATAATTGATAGATGATGAAAATTGCAAATAAAACATCTAGAAAGTAAACAGTTACATCAAGAAATGCTCACACAAGTTTTCCTACAAACTACAACAGTAATGAGATTTATCTTTTCATTGTGTCCGATCCGATCACTACCAACATAATACAAAACTTTTATTTGTGTGTATGTAATTCCTACCATTTAAGATAAAGCATGATTACATCATAGTCCATATAAATACGTAATAAATCAAAACTTTGTAACAAAGGTACTCAAATGCTCAAATGCAGGATTATGATCAAACTAAGAACGAATCCATGGAAGTTTTCTGTGCAAGCTACTGCAAGTTTCGTTAGAGCAAATAAGAGGTGAAGCTTAATTTTCAAAGGTGGTGCTAAGAGCAGAGGAAGTATAAAAGGGTGATGGGAGGGTCTTATATGCAACATAAAATGACAAGAAACGAGACGTAAAATCATACCTCAAGGTTTCTGCATCTGCCCTAACATCAATTTTTTCAATTTCTCTAGAAATCAGAGTTTTCAGCCGTAAAGTGTATGCAGTGATTGCCTGGAGCAATTGGGGAGGACTCTTCAGGCAATTGACAATAACAGTCCTAACCTCATCAGGAATTTTACCCTCAAAATCAAAACCTATTTTCGCAGCTTCTAATTGAGGATTTGAATGAATACCGCTTCCTTCAAAAGCTGGAAAGGAAAAGCGTATTCTATCAATCATATGTGCTGCAAGAGATTCACACGCCTTGCGAATATTTCTTTCTTGAGTTGTTTCAATGAGAATGACATCATCTGCAGATTTCGTCCCTTTAACAGTTGAATAAACAGCTTCCTTCTCACTATTTGCAGTGAAGCTGTTAGCCACTTCGACAGAAGAATCAACACTCATCCTTTGAGCATCCCTTGCTTGATTAACATATTGATGAAGCCGTTTATGATACTCGGCAAATATTTTTGCTGCTTCGTCACACTGTTGATCATAAGCTTCCAAAACTACCTGTTTGTGCCTGTAGTACAAGAAGGCATACGTCAATGCAATTCACATGGCAAAAACTGGGATAAATGATAAATAATATTCTTGCAGAAATTAGACTTCTTAATAATTTTTTAGCTAACAGGAAATGGAGGGATTTCCGGTTTATCAAACACTATGTGAATGAATATTCTCACTAATTTTCTCCTTTTAAGAAGAAAATAACTCAAATTAGTTCATACAACTTCCTTTGCCTGATTTTTACATGTGAGTGTTAACTGTCAAGTCATACATCCAAATCAAAGTGACAACAGTCATACTTACCTCAAAAATGCAATTGATCTTACATCCTAACCACATGAAATTTCTTGACAAAATTTACACAGAGAAAACTTCTAGAATATATCAAGTTTCAATCACCTGGCATGCCCAAGTTGGAGTAAAGCTAAAAGAAGTTTCAAAAACCCTAATAAATCTTCAGGTACTAACAGACAAATAACAATAAATGACAATCCAATTCAACCAAGCCATTAGAAGGACCAAGTCATGCATTCATTTTGAAACCAAAACAACAGAAAACATATCATCAACCGCTAATGCAATAAGAAAACAATCTTCGCACAGAATTTCTAACAAACCTATAATTCGCACGCTCATCAAGCATCCTTTTCCTCTCAGCTTCCTCCCTCGAAACCTCCAACATTCTGGCCCTCAAATCCTTCCTTTGCCTCCTCACAATATTCCTCAACCTCTCAACTTCTTTCGCCGCCATTTCTCTCTCATTCAACGCCGCCTCTCTACTCTCACTCCCAATCCCACTCTCACCAGAACCCTTCTCTTTCCTCCTCCCTCCCCTACTACTACTACTCTTACCCTCCCCTTTCTCCGTATTCACCAAATTGCCATTCTCCCCACCACTACCACCACTACTACCATGCACCATAATATTCTTCCTTATATTCTCCACCGTCTTCTCCGATTTCACTCTCTTTAGCAAAAACCCCCAAATGGGTATCATATTTCCTCGACAAATCTTCCGAATTGTATCAACAGACGGCGCATTTGATTTAACACTCGTCGAATTGTACGGCCCCAGCGGCCGGTACCCCATTTCTTTCTGAAGCCACTCAAGTATGGCCTCTGGTTGGGCGGCTAACGAGCTCGATGAGCTCTGCATTCTGTTATAACCCAATCAAACAAACAATGTGCGATCTTTTTTTTCTTCTTCTTCTTCTACTTTCTCAAAACCCTAACTTTTTAATCTGTCAATCGCATTGTGGAGGAATCTGGTGGTTGGGCTTTCAATTGCGAATCCCTAATTCGTAAATCTGAAAAGAAAGAAAGTGAAACCTTAGATTTAGAGAGAGAGAGATGAAGCAGTCGCAGATCTGACAAATTGGCCGGCGAAGGAAGAAGAATACGACGGCGACGGCGTAATGCTTTTGTTGGAAAAACAAATTCAAAAAACAATGGAGGTCCCGCCCGTGAGGTGGTTTTATTCAAGTGACGGTTAAAAATATGATTTAAATTTTGGATTATTTTTATGTCTTTATTTTATATATTATATAGAATATAGTTATTTAAAAAAATAAATAAAAATATTGGAGTCCAACCGACCACCTGTATAGGTTGTCCCATAACCATTCCTCGTCAAATACTTTAAAAGATAAAAAATAATGTTTTTTTTTTTAATAATGGGTTTAGGCTATGTTTGGATTAATGGAAGTGAGTGATTTATAATGGAATATAATCCAATAGAATAAAATGAGACGGAGCAGAATGAAAGATAATATATTATAATCTTATTTGGGAAAAAATGATAGGTTTATAATATAATATCTCAAAATATTATTTGGTAAATAAATTGTAATATAATGGAATGTAACTAAATAGATTTGAAAGACAATTATGTCATTTTAGATTATAAAAGTAAAAAAAATAAATAAATATTTTAATATTATTTTTAAGTGGTAAAATTATCTTTACAAGTAATTTTTTTTTTTTTTAAAATTACATTTCATCATCAACTTTCGATTTGGCTCAACACCCCTTTTTGTTACGCTCCCTTTAATCCCATTTCATTAATTCCATATCCTTTCATCAATATAAACATTGGATTTTATTTATTTTAAATTATATTCCACTCTATTTTATCATATTTCATCAATCCAAACATAACGTATATGATACGAGTTTTGGCTGTACACTTCAAAAAATAATTTTGCCGACATTAATACCCAAAGTGCAAAAATAAAACCTCTTGAGTGATGAATTAAATCATTGAAATAAACCTTGTTAGGATAATAAATACAAAACTTTACGTGTGGAAAAAAAAAAAAGGAATTTGCTACTCAACTAACGATTTTGTAATTACAAAAGTGGGTGACAAGACAAATAAAATTAAAATGTCTTGATGGATAATATAACCAATTAACATAAAGAGCAAATTGCACAATTTGGCCGACCAAAAGCATCCACTTTGTCAAAATATATCCACTTTTGATAAAAATAAAGATAAAGCTTTGGTCACCGACCACTTAAAATTTATAAAGGGCCATATGCTTTGGGAATGATCAATCGCTCTCGAATAGGAATTTGTTGATTTTCTTCCGATATATATAAATAATATGATGATAAAAATGGAAAATCGTATAAATTGTTGTAACGATATTTCAATTCATATAATTTTAGTTAATATAATTAATTTTGGGTCATGTTAATGAGTGTCTTAAGAGTATTCATTAAGGATCCATTTTAGGAAATATTTCACATCATTTTTATAACAAATGCAAAAAAAATTATCAAAATATTAATTACTTTGCCATTTTTCCCATGAAAAATCCTTAGTGAGTTCCCTTAACTCGTTAGCATTTCTCATTAATTTTAACGGTTTGAGTAATTTTGAGACAAAAATCACTTTGAAACAAGACAAACTTTAAAGACTTGTTAACTTGTAAAAATAAATTAATATCCTATATTGTTTAAAAATCAACATAATTTCATTTTTTTCATTTTTTAATAAACTAAAATTATGTATTGTATTATATAATGAGGGGTAATTACCCGAAGTTTAAGTCCTATGTTATATGTTTAATTTAGGGTTTGGGAAGGGTGTGGGGGTAATATATAAAGCAAAGACTTATATATACATACAAAAAGTAACATTGTATTATCATTGTAGTATAAAATATTTAATTGCATAACATAATTCTAACATTATAAATTTAATAAGAGTATTATTATTTTACAAAAATATTAGTCTTTTATAGCTGAATCAAATTTTTTCATCCACTAGTTATTTAGCTAAAATTCAAAAATATGTTAGATTTTTGAAAATTTTCATTTGTCAATCCCAAATTATAAAAATATATATTTTACATCTAAATTATTGATTTTTTGGGTGTAATATATATATATGGATAGTAGAAATCCCCAAAGAGACGGGTCATTCGGGACTCCCCAATTGAGGAGGGGACAGAGATGAAGAACTTAAAAAATTAATTCCGGGGACAGAAAATGTTGGTAAATTTAGTGTCATTAAACATAAAATAAAATGCATCATAATGGATTTCCAGAAACAAATCTAACCTAACATGCCAAAACTAACATAAACCCTAAAAGTTAAAGAACCAGAAAAACCTTATAAATGACGTCCAAGTCGAGATCAATTTCTGTCCTTAAGAACTTATTAACGCCGACTCAGTGCTCTATCGGTTCTGTGGCTAATATTCTCCTAGGATTACTTGGATTTCTCTTCTCCGGGGGCACTCCTGGAGAAGATCTTGAATTAAAAAATGGTGAGCAACTCTCTCTTTTACTCTAAAAACGTAATGATGAGACTCGAGTTTTGTTTTGAAATCTGGATCCCATGATGAACCAAAACCCTATTTAGATATACATGTAATGGTGCTCTAAGGGCACCATTTAGTTTGGGGTGCAGCCGTCTCAAGGGTTGTACTCATCTCATGCACCATTTGGAGTTTTTAGCATTCTTATAAAATGGAGGACATGTCCCGGGTACCAACCAAAGGACGTGTCCCTCCTCCATCCAAACTCAATAATTAGAGAATTTACAACAGAAAATTCAATACATATTTCTTATTCGGGCAAGAGACAATGATTATAAAATCATCATCCCCTATCCATTATCCATTTAAATTTTTATTTATTTATTTATAATTTTTTTAATAAATATGTTCAAATTTTTATTTATAATTTTATATAAATTTAAATAAAAAATAAATTTAAATTTATAAAAATTTTAAATTATAAATAATATAAAGACTTAAATGAAATAATCATATATATAATCAATTTTTAATGAGAGATACATCATTATATTAAGTTACAGACCGAACAAAAAAAAAAAATTTCAAATTTCAATCTTTTTACATAAATTATAATTTATGTAATGAATATTATCAATTTTTGAATATTTATGCTTGATTTCTGGATAAAGTAATAATTTAACTAATATTTTTTTTTATGAGTTATTTTTTTTAATTTTTTTATTATTCAGGATCTATGGATCCCTTTTTATTATTCAGGATCTATATCCTCTCCCCTAAAATAATTACGAGAAGAAGACGACGTTTAAAGATTATCGAGGATCAGTGCGATGATGTCGATTCACTCCCCTCCTCATTGTCATCCTTAAAGATAATATTAAGGATACCGAAAGTCTATTTTAAAGATAATGAAAGTTTGAAATTGTTTTAATATTTTTTATTTTATTTTATCATTTTTTCACCTAAATTTTTAAAAGATATCAATTTTCACCCTTTAAGTTAGAAAATTAATAAATTTTTGAAAGGTTTCATTTGGAAATGATGCACTTATTTTTATTATAATATTACGTGAAAAGTGATAATTTAAAAAGTATTGGTGACTTGCTATATTTTAGGTGGAAAATTAAAAATATTTATTTAATTATAATTTATGTTGTTAAATAAATAATAAAAAAATAAGTTGGACTGATTCCATCACCCAACCAGAGCAAAGAGAAAAGGGTGAGGGCAAAGGCAAAAGCGCGACTTCAATTCAATTTATGGGCATTGTATTGAACATGATTCATAGCTGTGCTGACAAACAAATTACCCTTTTTTATTTTTCTCTCTGTCAAGGTATTTCTTTTGCTCTTTCTATTTTATTTGTCTTCGATTTTGATTATTTTAAATGGGTAGTTTCTATTTTGTTTGATAGATTATAGGATTATCTCAAATGGGTATCTTTTATTCTGTTGGTTTATCTGATTTTCTGGGTTGATTTTTGGTTTTTTTTTTTTGCATGATTGATGTGGATTTTTTGTTCTTTTTGTAAAGAAAAGTGTTTTTCTTGGTGAATTTGTAATGGTAATCTCTGTGTCTGCTATGGATTCTTAGTTCAATTGAATTTTGAAGAAAGGTATTGAAAAGAAGAATTTTTCAGTTCTTAATTTGGTTAAAAATTTGATACAGCCGCAAGGAATTTTTCATTGATCTTTCTCCATTATTTTGGAAATTCTTATGTTTATGTGAAGTATATAGAAATCTTTTGATTTTTTTCTTCTCATAAGTTAAACCTTTCAATGCTGATTAATGAGGAAATGTAAGTTTTGATTGCATTATGAGTCATTACTTTGCGCTATCAGCTGCATGGCAATTTGTTAATTAAGTTCATGAATTTCTCTTGGGGATACATATGTTGCAAGCTTCTCCTTTCTTTTATTCAACATGGTTATTTCATATGATTTTTTTTTTAATATTTTACAGGTGAAGAACTATAGCACGAAATTAGTAGTGAAATTACGAAGCTAGTTCAGCATTTGTTATCAGGACAGGGAGGTTCTAGTTCGCGGAGCCAGTGGGACTTCTGCGAGCTTCGCATCCTCTCTTGTTGTATATATTGTTATATACTAATTGCTTCAAGAATTCTTTCTTGATGTTGTATGTTTAGTGTGGATTAATCTTACAAATGAAACTGGAGTATTGCATTTCTGGGTAGAAAGGAAGAGATTGAAATTTACAACAATGGGTTCTGTTTGCTGCTGTTTGCATGTTGAGGATTTTGAGGATTATATGAATCCAAACAGTTCTGTATGTAGGAATTGCATGTGTCTCAGCTGCTTTATTCAGCAATTCTTAAATGTGGTATGTCTCATGCATCTTTTACTAAGACTTTTTTTTTGGCCCCGTTTAAGATTTATTTTTGTCAATGTCAGTTTTGTTGCTGTTTATGTTCTCATGATAGGCATATTGTTGAAACTGTCAAGAGTTGTTTCCCATGTGTGAATATGTTTACTGGTAGCGAATGCTTTTCTTTTCAGTAATCTGGTCCCATGAGACTGATCTCCGAAGGTCTGTATTAATACTATGCAAGGACATATGTGATATGCCTATGTTTTTGGGTGAATGAAGACCTGTTAAAGTGTTTAGTTCTGATTACTCAGTTCAGGAACATTTAGCAGCAGGTGTTTATCAGAGTTCACTGCAGAACTCATAGATGAGTATAAATAAATAATGATTATTTGCATCAATGTGCTTGTATTTTGTAATCAAGGATGACATGCACAAATAGAGAATGAGCAAGCTAGTTTGGGGAAATTTGAATTATGTATTTTAAAGATAGTTCCGGAATGTTAATTTTCAGCCTTCCCTTGGATGAAGTTTCTAAATTTTGCTTCTCTTATTTCCTTTCTCATTGTTTGTAGTATACCTTGTTATTCCGAAGAGGGGATGTGCATTCTGTCCCTTCATCCATACACGGGGCATCATCAATGAATTCTACTGCTTCCCTCGACAATTCTCTCTCTGACATGTACCGTTCTCCTCCAAGACCCCTGCCTTATGATGCCGATCCTAGATATTTCTGCTTGCAACAAGAAGGGTTGGTTTCAAGGTGTGAGAAGGGTTCAAGCCAATTTCATGAGGAGTCAGAGCCTCTAAGAGGTGACAATGATGTGGACTCAGAATCTTTTAGTGCAGGAGACAAGTGGAATGATTCATCTTGTGAAGATGGATTGAAAGAACAACGTTCTAAATCCTCCGTTAGGCTTCCTTCAGAGAAATCAACAGCTGGATTTGGATATATTTATTCTCCATCAGAAGATGAGGATGTCTGTCCAACATGCCTTGAAGGTATATCTTGAGTTCAGTTTGATGCTTTTGTTTTATAGGGAAAGTCATGAGCTGATCTTGGACATGAAAGGTGAATTTGTGGTGTGTAATGCTTCGGATGCATGTTTTTATCAATGAGATAATGTTATTGTAAAATATAGTTCTAGTTCATATAGATTAGTGGTTTCAAGTCATTAGATTAAACTTTATTTTACCTTTTTATCTGCAGAATATACTCCAGAAAACCCCAAGATAGTGACAAAATGTTCTCACCATTTCCACCTTAGTTGTATTTATGAATGGATGGAGAGAAGTGAAAAAACTGCCCAGTCTGTGGCAAGGTAATCCCTTTCGCTTCATGAGCTTTGTTTTATTATTCATCATAATAATTTATTTTGCTTTGTAACTGGGGATACTAGAAAGTCAATCGTCATAGTTTCTTGTATTATATGGCTTGACACAGATCTAATGTTCTTCCTGTTTGCTAAAAATCTGATTGATGCGTTTTGCCCTTGTAATTCTATCGTTTCGTAATATCTTATAGTTGATAAGATCACATTTAAGTAAGCTTAGTAGTTAATCATGATTCATGAATGAGCAGTGCTCGTTTGAAACCAGAAGTGACAAGATTGTACTTCTAAAGGTCCCTATCCTGTACTTTTTTCTTCGATGGTTCTGACTAAAATTTCATTTGGATGAATTTTTGTAGGTGATGGTATTCGATGAAACGGCTTGATCTTTTTAAAGGTTTTTGTCGTGGATGGAACCAACATCTGAAGAAATACGAAAACTGAAAGAGACATGTAAGCCCCTGTGTGAATACGCAAGTCATTTGTGTCATCTATATAGTAAATACAAAAAGTGTTTATTCAAAACAATTATCATGAGTACATTTCTTGGAGACATTTAAATTTGTTTCTCTTGTATGTTACTGAAAAGCTGGCTTTAATCTCCAGAAAAAATAGCATTTTACTTTGAAGAGATGTGTGGGTGGAATGAAGAGAGACTTTATTTCGGTTGTCTTTTTATCTATCATTTTTATATGCGCGATGGTGTGAGTGAATAAAGAAAAATGGGCAGCCCAGACACGATCAGTGCGGGGTCTCGGAAGGACAGATGTACGCCGCCTTACCCATGCAAGCAAAGAAAAGAAAGAACCTCAAAAATCAATATTGATTCATCATATTAGTAAAACCAAAGGCTTTGATAAAACCTTGTGAGAGATATGAAGGCCATAGATAGCATGTTTGAACTTTGAAATGTATATTTGTGAGAGGGAAAGAAGGTTGGTGAAAGGTGGACAGGTACCAAAATAATGTTACCTGCCTACTCACAGAGAGACAAATTTACCCAATAAATTTATTTTAGTTTTAATATTTTATTTTCTTAAAATAGTTGATATTTAATAATTTCCACAAAAAAATTAAAAATTATGAAGATAATGTTTTATAATTTATAATTAGACAGTGATTTACAATGAATACTGAGTAGTCATTACTAGAATTTTATAAAATAATTTACAAATGGAAAAACTAAAAAAGAACATATATATATATATATATATATATAATATATATTATATATAGTTTGAAAATTCACATAACTTGTTTGGAAACAATTTTTTAAAAATAAAATTAATAAAGAACTTCTATTACATATACCTTATTTTCCACAGAGAAAAGACTACTGGAAGTATTTTCAAACATTAAAATTAGTTATCAATTCCTCCTCAAACAAGATTTAGTTGTCACATCCCAGATTATTAGGACATGATCGACATGAGACAATGATATTATATCCATAAAACTCTGATATGAACATGCATAACGTGATATAATTTATAAATGAACTGTTTGATTCTGAATACATACATGTCTGATACATAAATACACATGAATTTCATGAAAATAACTTTGCACATCCTTATATATACATGAAAGTCATTCAGCCTCGCAGCCTAACGTGATCGGTAATTAAACATGTGAACCCTTAACACTATGCTTCTAATGACCGAAGGTGGTATCCATCTTCTCCTAAGCTTGTTCTCAGCATGCTTGAAATCATGCAACACAAACTGAGAAGTGGGGAAGTAAGTCGTGTGAATGACCTAATGAGTGAACGTTGGAAATGAAAGTAACAACATAAAAGTACATGACTTGTATAAATGATCCCACTTCAACATTGGATTCATGAAAATATGAACTTACAAAATCGTGATGACATACCATAAATAATGAACATGAATCTGTTGGGGCGGATGTGGAACCCATAGGGTCAGATTGATG